>PVHX01006404.1:0-52370 GCA_004024805.1 Geosciurus inauris
GAGAGCAGCACAAATTCAATTTCCCAGCATCTTGTGAGATTCCAGATACCTCACAACTCTAACCAATCCTAAACAGTCCAGAAACCATTAATGACCTCACTTGCAACTTCATGGCATCACTGATGCTTTATTTGGCCAGATTAAAGAGAGCCACAACATCACATTTCAGGGCTCCTAAGAGAGTAGTGAGGTCCCCCCAGAAAAAAACCATACAGATGTCATACCTCCATAAATATTCAGAAAGTCTAAAGGGGGATCTGTGAATAAATCCATGGGTATTCTTCAAAAGAAAATAAGCTAAGGGTCAGAAAATGACAGGACTTGCCAAATGCAGAGCAGCTAACAAAAGACAGAATTACAATGCAATTCTTGGCATTTGGAGACTCATTCCATGAATCATATTTTTAAATACATTATTGGCAACAAAAGTGAAATACTTTGCATAATTCTTGCATAAGATTTTAAAATGTACATCTGTACATGAAGAAAATCAAATTGATGAAAACACTGAAGAAGATCTGAATAAATGGAGAGATATCCCATGTTCATGAACAGTGCTTTAAAAAAATGATTGACAAGGTGGCCAATGGAAATAGCATTTATTTGGAAAACAAAAAAATAAAGTTAGATATGCAGAATCAGAGCAGCCCCGGATAACCTGTAAAACAAACACGGGAGAGGATTTTACCATAGAAAATTTCCACATTATTTGTTTTTACTGGGAAGAGTCTAAATTGCAAAATTTATTCTAGTTTCTTTGTTAATTAGGGTACTCCTAGCAGAGAGATGTTGAAGGCTGGGAGATATTGACCTCAACTGTCTATAAAAGTCCTTTGGCACACTCTGTGGCTTAGTCGTTAATAGGTGTGAATGGTATCCTCTCTCTAGAATCTACTTCAGAAAGTCTTAGCCTTACTTTCTTCATTTTCTTTCACAATAGGGATATTTAATATTGTCAGGACATTATCCATTTCAAACTTAATTTTTAGATTCAATGTAATTCCAATAAGAAAAAAATCACAAGTTAGTTTGTCCATATTGACAAGTTGAGTCCAAAGTTTATGAAAAAAGGCAAAAAACTCAGAATCATAGGCTGGGGCTGTAACTCAGTGGTAGAGTGCTTGCCTAGCACTGGGTTCAATCCTCAGCATCACATAAAAATAAATAAATAAAATAAAGGTATTGTGTCCATCTACAACTAAAAATATTAAAAAAAAAAAAACTCAGAATCACAATCCAATGCTGAAGAACAAAGTTTGAAGACTGACACTACCTTACTCTAAGACTTGTTATAAAGTTACAATATTGTGGTGTTGGTGAAATAATAGACAAATAGATCAATGAAACAGAACAGAGAGCCCATAAAATAGTCAACTGATCTTTGACAAAAGAATAAAGATACTGCATCAGAGAAATGATAACCTTTCAACAAATGATAGTGGAACGACTAGATAGGCACGTGCAAAAAAAAAGGACCTGCCCAGATTGTAAACCCTTAACAAAAATTAACTCAAAATGAATCATAGTTCTAAATGTAACACAAAACCCCATAAAACTCCTAGAAGGTAACATAGGAAAAGATGTAGATAACTTTGGTATCACAATGACCTTTTAAATTTGATTCCAAAGTCACAATCTGTGAAAGAATTAAATGATAAGGAGGGCTTTTGCTTCTAGTTTGCAAAACACAATGAATGAAAAAGAATCCACAGACTAGAAGAAAGTAATGGAAAACGTATCTGATAAATGACTGGTAGACAAAATATAAAAAGAACTCTGAAAATTCCACAATAAGCAGACAACAACCAAATTAAAATGAGGAGATGATTTTAATAGACACATCACCAAAGACGTTACATAATAAAATGACGTATAAAAAGATACTCAATACCACAGTCATCAGTAAATGGAAATTAAAACAATAATGAGATACCACTATATACCTATGAGAACAGCCAAACCCAAATCACTGACAAAACCGAAGCTGCTCAGGGGCTGAGGCAGCAGGATCAAAACCGAAGCTATTGAGGATATGAAATGACAGGAACTCTTGTGCATTGCTGATGGCAATGTAAAATAGTACTGCCACTTTGGAAGATAGGTTGGTGGTTTCTTACAAAATTAAACATGCTTACCATATGATCCAGCAATTGAGCTTTTTAGCATTTACTCAAAGGAGTGGAAAACTCATGTCCGCATAGAAACCTGCAGATAGATGTTTACCTTGGTTGTATTTACAATTGTCAAACCTTAGCAGAACCAAATGTCCTTTAGTAGCTGAATGGATACCTCCAAAAAATGAAATATTCAGGGGTAAAATAAAATGTACTATCAAGCCTTGAAAAAATATGGAGGGAATTCAAATACATATTACTAAGTGAAAAAAGTCAATAGAAAAAATTTACATACTTTGTTATTCCAAATATCTTACGTTTCTGGAAAAGGCAAAACTATGGAGACAGTGAAACGATCAGTGTTTGCTGAAGGTTTGGAGCATAAAAGGATAAAGATGTAATGACAGGGACTTTTGGAGCAGTGAAACTACTCTGTGTGGTGTTATGATAATGGGTACAGGTCATTGCACATTTGCTAAAACCTATAGAATGTGCAACACCGGGTGAGGATCCATGGGTGTATGGTCATCAATTGTAACAAATTCACTGCTCTGGGCTGGGAAAATATTGAAAATAGGGAACTGTTGAAGGGTAATTATCTGTACTATCCACTCAATTTTTCTGTAGAACTAAAACTGTTCTAAAAAATAAAATGTATTAAGCCAGGTGTGGTAGTGCACGCCTGTAAACCCAGCTACTCAGGGGCTGAGGCAGCAGGATCACGTGTTTGAGATAAACCTTGGCAACTTAGCTAAAACCTGTCTCAAAATTAAAAATTAAAAGAGGGTTGGGGTTGTAGCTCAGAGGTGCCCCAGGGTTCAGGTTTCAGTCCTCAGTACTATAAAAATAGATAGATAGATAGATAGATAGATAGATAGATAGATACATACATACATACATACATACATACATACATACATAGATACATAGATAGATACATAGATACATAGGTAGCTTTTTTTAAAAAAAAAAAAAGGCAAAATCTCAAGACTTTATATTTATATACCCAACCCTTTCATTCATACCTTTTGTGGCAGTAATAAGTTAACTGATATTATTTCCTGAAGGTGGGGGCTGGAGACGCCCCACTCTGGTTCAGTACCAGCACTGAGATAACTGGTGCCTTTCAACTGGTACCTTTCAGTACATGGAAGCAACTCGCCCAGTTGCAGAGCCATCCTTTGAGGCTCTTGGGCTTAAAGGCCTGTTGGCAGCTCCTGTCATCAGAGCAGCCTCTGTGTTTTGATTCTCATTGTGGTAGGTAGGGCTAGGGAGCTTGGCTGCTGAGCTGGCAGCCCAAAGCAGGAAAGTTTGGCCAGCATGGGGGGGCTACTTACAGGAAGTGCAAACTGTGCCACATGGCTTGAGAGGTCTTTTCAAGCAAGCCTCCAATAGGAGAAGTCCAGGTAACCTGACTTTCCCTGAGTTTATGTGCAAGGGCCAAACTTCATCCTTCAGTGCTGTATTCTGGGAGTTTCCCAAAATGTAAGTGGGAATTCCCAGGGCTCTGTAGATAAGCACTTTTCGATCCTGTCACTAGTAAATGGATAGAGTCACTAATATCAGGAGACCCTGGTTACCAGGCCCCATTGTCACTCAAGGAATGGGAGACATTGAGCTCACCCTGAACCATGTGCCTGACTCTGGAAAACTACAGGGATGGAGTAACAGCTGGTTGTCTTATCAGCCTCAGACAATCATCAGCACCTTGGAGAGGAGACAGCAAGAAAATGATCCAGACCAAACAAGCCCTTGCCTCAGTTATTCAGCCTCTCAGATCTCAGTTTCCTTGTCTGTGATCTGGGGTAACTGAGCACTGCAGGAGTGTCAGTCAACGTGTGGAGAAGCATCAAGAATTCAGAGGCTTTAGTAAAAATTATTGTTCTTCAATGTTTAACTAAAAAAATGATATATTATTCCCCATGTGATAGTTTTATTTTCTTGGTTTCCTGGGAAATTTTTAAGTAGGCAAATACTACTTCTAGAGCACATAGAACTAATTTTTGCAAGATTGTATCAGTACCTATTGAAAACAGAGTGACACAACCAGTGTGAGAAATTTCCACTCATTGTCTGAAGTGCCTTGGTGAGCATAGCCTGGAGTCAGAGGGGTCTGGGCCTAACACCAGATTTCACCGTGCAGCTGTGCCAAGCAGAGCAAGTCACACCACTTGCAGGGTCTCAGTTTCCAAAAGCATGGATGTAACAGGATCAAGGAGGAGAGAGTCTGCAGTGATCCCGAGAGAGGCTGTATACAAGCCACTCACCTCCAGAGTAGAATCTCTCAAAGATGCCCTGTGGAGGGATGGCCTCATATTAATGGCCCTGATTCTGCTGTGTCCTAGTTCCTGAGTATGGTGCCCTCATGCAAAGATAGATGTAAAATACTTGTGGTGCCATGATCTCCTCAGGGGCCACAGAGTTTTTTCAAAGGAGAGAAATTAGTCTGCCTCCTCTCCTTGTTATAACTCTCTCAATGCACTCAACAGAATACTGTGTCTTGGGAAATGGTTGGGAAACGGTTCTCCTTTCTCTCTCTAGTCAACAGCTTTACCCTAATCAGTCTCCTGCTGAAGCTGTTTATATGTTGATTTCCTGTTAATGGCATTTGAGTTTGTAGATTGTTTAATCCAAAATTCTAGATGGAGACCTGAGAACATTCACATGCCACTAATCCATGAACAGTGGGCAACACAGGAAAATCAATATGGCAGAGAGGTGAGTGAGAAGGCAGCTTCCCCTGACATTCTATGGCATCAGGAAACCTTTGGGCTGGAGTAACCTCTCAGATTTTACTCAGCCTAGAGTTTGCAGTAAGGGAACAGAGGCCCAAGTCACAGCAATGAGACACTACCTGCTGCTCACATAATAGGCTGATGAGCAGCTGTGCCAGGTTAGCCAACTGAGTGGCATGTTTGCTGGCCACCGGTCTTGGAGAGAAGACAAGCTCCAGAAGGCCAGTTTTATGGTCCTCAGCATCTCATGGTGCCTTGACAGAACGCTTTGTCCATGATTGTGGGGACATCCCTGTGAAGGCATCAGGGGATTTCTCTACTTGACCCCTTGGCAGAGCCTTTGCTATGCCAACACGCATGACAAGGAAATCCTGACCAACAGGATGGAGCTATTATTCCATACCCTGGTGGCATCCACAGTCTAAGATTTCTGTAAATTCTGGCAGTCTTGGGTTACAGTAGCAGGGCAAATGCTAAGAATCACCTCTGGCTCTAGGAACCTGGATCACATCAGATACTTTTGTGTATGGAGGTTCTTGTCCCCTGGATGTGGCAGCCTGACCCACCCCTACATGTGCACATATGCACACACACATGTATATACATGTATCTCATTCTTATATATAGCAGACTTACTGAAAATAACATCGCAAAAACACAGTCATCCTCTAGTCACATGGTAACCCATACCCACATGACCCCTCTTGCCTTCTCCGGCACCAGCTTTTTCCCTTACCCTCCCTGTGGATTGCCCCTGTGAACCCCAAACTTTCAACACTGTATCTGCAGAGCAAGCTATCCTCCCTGGCCCCTTCTCCCAAATTAATTTCTAGAACCACTTTCATAAACACTGGATGTTCTGCGAGGCACAGTGGTATACACTTGTAATCCCAGCTCAGCAAGCTGAGGTAGGAGGATTGTGAGTTCAAAGTCAGCCTTAGCACCTTAGTGAGGCCCTAAGCAACTTGGAGAGACCCTGTCTCAAAATAAAAAATAAAAAAGGGCTGAGAATGTAGCTCTGTAGTTAAGTGCCCCCGGGTTCGATCACTGGTACCAAAAACAAAACAAAACAAAAGAAACAGATGTTCTGCAACTTTTTGGTTTGGGATCTCTTTATATTCTTAAAATTTATTAAGACCCAAAGGTGCTTCTATTTATTCAGGTTATATGTCTTAGCATTTGCCACAGTAGAAAAGAAAAATTTTAAATGTAGTATTATTTACTGATTTAAAACAACTTAAATCAATTATATGTTAACACAAGTAACAGTTTTTTAAAGAAGTGAACCACTACATATGCCAAACCAAACAACATAGTGAGAGAAGTGGAATTGTTTTACATATATGCAAATGTTTTTCTTGCCTGACTTAATGGAGTCTGGGATTTTCAATGTGCATTCAATCTGTCATCATATATTATTTTGGTGAAATAAATAAAATCTGGCTTCACAAAGATAAGTCATTGGAACATTTAATGGTATTTTGGCTGTTTTTCTTTGATAACGCACCAAAATTTGAAAAGCAGTGGTTTCGTAAAGTCTTATGGCAGTAGAAAACAAAATTATACAATAAACTTTACTAGTTTCTTACATAAAATCCATTGGCCTCTCTAGTGCTTTGAATATATATTTTACTTATGTAAGAATTTATGGGCTGGGGTTGTGGCTCAGTGGTAGA
This sequence comes from Geosciurus inauris, assembly GCA_004024805.1. NCBI lineage: Eukaryota > Metazoa > Chordata > Mammalia > Rodentia > Sciuridae > Geosciurus > Geosciurus inauris. The sequence continues at coordinate 6,526 of PVHX01006404.1, forward strand.
GCGCTTGCCTAGCATGTGTGAGGCACTGGGTTCGATTCTCAGCACCACGTACAAATAAGTAAAATAAAGGGAACTTGACAACTAAAAAAATACTAAAAAAAAAAAAATTGTTACATCACCTGTACCTCTTTGGGAAAATGCCCACTTACTGAATTAAGCAAAACTTGCAAGTGTTGACTCACTTCATTATTTCATAGCAAAAAGAAACACATTTGTCTCATTCTACCTCTTCATCAAGAGTCTTCACATTTAGAAGCTTCTAAGCCTTGAGTGGAGGTTGCAAAGTATCCAAAATACTCATTTTTCACTTGAAAACTTGAATGTTATTATTATTGTCTCCAAAATATTTTCAGTTGTTTTTCTTGAACTGATAGCTTCACAATAGCTCATCTTCGAGAAAATGTGGACAAGACCTGAGTCTGAGTAACTACAGCCTGTCAGTCATTCCTTCCCTGGAGAGCTCAGCAACTCCAGCGCCAAGACCAGGACTCACAGGTGCACCTGTCTAGCCAGCCAATGCTCTTCCACAAGAAGCAGAGGCACTTTCTGCACCCTTCTCATTACATCACCATAGACTTTTTTAAAAAGACTTGTACTCAGCCGGGCGTGGTGGTACACACCTGTAATCCCAGCACTTTGGGAGGCTGAGATAGGAGGATGGCAAGTTCAAAGCCAGCCTCAGCAATGGCAAGGCACTAAGCACCTCAGTGAGACTCTGTCTCTAAATAAAACACAAAACAGGGCTGGAGATGTGGCTCAGTGGTCTAGTGCCCCTGAGTTTAATCCCTGGTACTTAAAAAAAAAAAAAAAAGACTTGTACTCAGTAATAATGTGAAGTAATAATGTGTACTATTTTATTAGAGACTGACTGACTTCATGGAGGTCCCTGGCAGTGATGTCACTGTCACCACCCATATTCACACAGGCACTCACGGCATCTGCTGCCATTGCTGTGCACTGTCCATGATAATGTAAGCACAATGAAAAGGACAGGGACATGGTATAGGAAATAACTCTGATTGCATAGTCCCCTGGGAAGATCACTGGGACCCTGGGTGATCTGTGTCCCATACTTTGAGAACAACTGTCTATGCATGACCATTATAATCTCTAGACACCCAAAGGGTTTTGTACACATGAGAATTCTAATCAGCATATCTCATCAAACAGGATTAGACAAGGAGTAGATGTCATTTGTTCCAGAAGTTGAAAACTTGTAAGAAAATACTTTGTAACCACAGAGTTCTCACAGTAGAGGTAACCAGCAATATAGAAACTTACTGTGCAGAGGGACAATCCCATGGTCCCTAGACAGGGCCAGGAGCAGTCTGCAGGGAGGTTATTCCCTAATCTTCCTATAGTGGGCATGAAAGGAAGAAGAAGACCAACAGATGAATTTAAAGAGTAATCCAGAGCTGGGCCTGATGGTGCATACTTGTAATCCTAGCAACTCAAGAGGCTGAGGCCAGAGAATTACAAGTTTGAGACCACCCTCAGCAACTTAGCAAGACCCTGTCTCAAAACAAAAAGGGACTGGGGACATAGTTCAGTGGTTAAGCCCCCCTGAGTTCAATCCCTAGTACCAAAAGTAAACAAAATAAAGAGTAATTTCGAGTAGGAAAGATGTTCAAATTTATTAGAATTTTCAATGGCCTGTTAAATTGCTACAAATTCCACAAGTGTGAGAGTACCAGTCAGGTACAGAACCAATAGGGTATCTATAGTTGTACACATAAGATTTATTATGAGAATTGGCTCATGAGATTATGAAGACCAAAATACCACTCTTTGCAAAGAGGAGAACCAGGAAAATTGATCATAAAATTCAGTCCAAGTTCAAAGGCCTAAGACACTGGAGAGCTGATATCCAAGGGCAGGAGAAAAGGATGTTCATGCTCAAATAGAATTTTCCCTTCCTCCACCTTCTTCTTCTATCTGTGGTCCCAATTTATTGAATGACATGCCCCCACACTAGTAAGGGTGCAACTTCTTTATTCAATCTATTAATCGAAATTGTAATCTCTTCTAGAAACACTCTCAAATACACCCCAAAATAATGTTTTGCCAACTATTGGGACTTCTCTGAGCCTAGTCAAATTGACACATAAAATTAAATGTCTCAGACAAAGATGACATTGGTCTTTCTAACTGCTTTTTTCCTAAGCACCTAGCACTGTAACTAACATAGAAAAATCTTTAACATTTATTTGTGTTGTAAAATGGAAATGAATATTTTTCAAGTATCTTGAATCAGGCCCTTTACTCAGGGGTTTTGTTTCCAGTTCAAAATTCCCTTCAGTTCCTGCAATCATGGGAGATGTTTATAGCTGTGCCCGCTGAATATACAGGCACATTGAGTCAGAATTCTCAATTTTATTCTTTACTGTTAGCTATGTCTCTCTCTAAATGAATGGCCCCACCTGTTTAGCCATGTCTACAATGTAAAGTCATGAGGCTTCCAGATTGTACCCCAGGGCCCAGCATAGAGCAGGCCCTCAGCTGACCGGAGTTTCTACATGAACAGGAGTGGAGCCTGTATCTGGCTCTGTGCCCTAGGAGAGGCTCTGGGTCAGCATCATAGCCTCTCTGAGTCTCAGGCCTCATTTTTCCTCCTCCCACAACTTCTGGGCCTTCCTTTTACCAGACCAAAGGACTGCAGGGACATCCAAGTTGGCTCAAGGGAAGGTATAGGGTGAAACTTTGGGCCCCAAGGGAAGTGCCCGGCACAGATCACTGTAGCAATACAGCAAAATGTAGGTGAACAGACTGCATAAACCTACCCATCCACTGGCTTTTTTGGTATTAGATAACTGGTAGAATGCCTAATTTCATTCTAAGCATGCTTTTACTTGGGCTTTTCATTTGGTAAGCACAGAAATGCACCCCTTACAACATTTCTCCATCCCCCACCTGTTCCCGCTTGATGGAAATGATCAATGGACATCTAGGTTTCTTTTATTCCCAGGCCACACGTTGTCCCTAGTTACAATGGCCATTCTTCAATCTGCTTTTCCAGCTGGAGACATGGCCACCACCAGGTCCCTTTGGCTTCCCCCAGGCCTTTGTAGGATATCCCTTTGATGTGCTCTTTCTCATTTGTTTGAACACCACCACCAGATGCCTGCAGCCTTGAAATCCAGGGACCTGCTGGGTGGCCTTGCTCTTTTATGCAGAAGTGTTGAGAAAGCCCCGTCAAACCCTGGGACAATTAGCCTTTATTGTTTCTCATTAAGAGAGATTGTCACTCAGCACAGATGTGACCCAGGGGATGGGAAGGCTGCTTCTCCAGCCTCTTGGATTTCTCTTACCTGGTGGGGTAGGAATCTAATTTCCATCTCCACATTCTTTAAATGAAACAGGACCATTGTTTCACCAACAAGATGAGTTTGTGTATTTTTTTCAAGGAACATAACCATAACCCAAATGTTAGATGATATGATTTGGCTATCTGAGGATAAGCAAATAATCTACTGAGGAGATGAATTTATGATCCTCCCACGATCAGACTGACTGATACTGACTTCTCATTTTAGCTTTTATTTGGAGATAATTATAGATCCATGGGACTTTGTGAAGAGAATGTAGTTATTAAAAACATATCACCCGGCCAGGCGTAGTGGCGCACGTCTGTCAGCCTCCCAGCACTTTGGGAGGCTGAGACAGGAGAATTGCAAGTTCAAAGCCAGCTTCAGCAACAGTGAGGCACTAAGCACCTCAGTGAGACCCTGTCTCTAAATAAAACACAAAATAGGGCTGGGGATGTGGCTCAGTGATCGAGTACCCTTGAATTTAATCCCCGGTACCAAAAAAAAAAAAAAAATCACCCAGAACAAAACCTTCATGCCCTGGTATAATATGAAAGCCAGGAGATGGGCAGTGGTCAATGTGTGTATAGTTCTATCATTATGACCTCTGAAGATTTGTGTATACACTACAAATTCACACAAAGGATAGTTCCTACTTCACGGAGAATCCCCCTCCTGCCACCTCTTTAGAGACAGACCCCTCCCCTCCCTAACCCCTGGCAACCATGAGATTGTTTCTCAAATATCACTGCAAAAGGTAAAGAAAAGAAATGCTGAGTGTGGCCAAAGGCATTAAGAGGCATCTCACCAAAGAGGACATGCAGGTGGCAAATAAGCATATGAAAAAGTCAGGCCTATCATTGGCCATTAGAAATGTGCAAGTTAAGAAGACATGAGATGATGTCACTGCTCCCCTCTCAGAATGGCTAAAATGAAACATAGGAAAGTCACCAAATGCTGCTGAGCATAGGAATACACTCGACCTCTCATATGTTGCTGGTGGGAATGCAAAATAGTGTAGCCACTCTGGGATTTACATTTTTACCCACTTAACTATTTTTAGCTTTCATTTTATTACACAAATCTCTTCAAACCCCAGGTGATTCAGCCTTACCTATATAACAGATGCTTCTCTAGAATTAAGAGCATTAAAATATAAGGCCCACACTGTCTTGGCCAATCTCACACAGATGCTGTGGTTTTGATGAGCCTGAACAATGGGCTTTCAACCAACTCTGTGGGGATCCTAAGGGACAGCCAGAGCTGGGACACACAGATCCTTTCAGAAGGTTCCTCAGAAGCACACACCACCACTATCCTCAGCATTCTCCACCACCACCACTCCTCTCCTTCACAGGCAGTGTGCTTTCTAGCTCTGTGCCCAACCCAAGGGGTTTGTTCTGGTCACCAAATGCCATGGCTGCTCACACTTCCATGTCTTTCTGTGGTGTTCTGAAACTCAGAAGTCCCAGTTCCCATTCTGACCCACTCCAGCCCATCTGCCCCTGCCCAGAGAAGTATTCTATGTCCTCAGAAAGTGCCACTACCTCTTCTACCTGCCCCAGAGCCCTACCTCTCTCTCCACCATAACATGCACCATTTTGAATTTTAGTTGCCTATGAAAACCACTTTCTTCCCCATATGTTTCTCAAAAGCAGAGCCTCCATTTTACAGCTCCCATGTCCCCAAACTCTGGTACACCAAAGACTCTCAGTAATGATTTTAAGATACTTATTACCTTAGTGATATACCTTAGTGATCTTGCTAAGGACAACGCTTCACTTTTTGAGGAAGCAAATGGAAGTGTGAAGCCCAAACTCCTTACCAACACACCATGAACATTATCCTTCTTACAAGACAATGCATGATGCCTGGGGTAGGAACCCCTCCCCAAAATACACAACAGTTTTAAAAAATTAACTGCTTCCCTAGTCCACTATCACTGCTGATATGTTGGTGCTACAACTTTTCAGATGCTTAGAACAGCTTTAAATTTGCATGATGCTATGAGAAAATGTCAAACTTAGGCTAAGAATAAAACCAGTATTGAATGTAGAAATCAGGAACTAGAAGTTCAAGGTCAGTTGAGCCTCACTGTATGTGAACATCTAAGGAGAGAGAAATTGATCTCAGGGACCACCTGGGCTGTACCTGACCAGCCAATGGCCACCCTCATCTGCATTCTGACAGGCACACTGGGACTCTTGCTGTTTTACACACACACACACACACACACACACACACACCAATCTGTTTCTAGAGTGAAAAGAAGAAAATGTAGATATTTTACTGGCTAAAATATACAGAAGTTAAGGTTATTACAGAGAAGAAATAATATCCAAGGGCTGGGACTGTGGCTCAGCAGTAGAGCACTTGCCTCGCATGCATGAGGCACTGGGTTTGATCCTCAGCACCATATAAAAATAAATAAATAAAATAAAGATATGGTGTCCATCTACAACTAAAAAAAATTAAAAAAAAAAAAGAAATAACATCCAAGAGAGTGATTCACAATCTTTTTCCATAAAGACCAAGTAGACTTTATGGACCAGACAGTCTCTGTTGAAAATACTCAACTCAGCCATTGTATGAAAAAAAAGTTCCATAAACAAGGAACATTGTTCCATAAGCAAGGAAGTGTGACTATGACCCCTGGAGATTTCATCTTTTTTTTTTTTAATTTTTTTTTTAGTTGTAGATGGACACAATGTCTTTATTTTATTGCTTTGTATGTGGTGCTGAGGATCGAACCCAGGGCCCCATGCATGCGAGGCAAGCGCTCTACCGCTGAGCTACAATCCCAGCCCCTGGAGATTTCATCTTAACATGAGCTTTGGAAGCAGATGTAAGACTCGTCAAAAAGTGAGAATGACACCAACAATCACCACAGTAAATTGGAGCCTACGTTTTCCAAAATCTAAAAGATGTACTAAATTTTCTGAACTGATCACTTCAATGGTCCACATTCCCCATTTCCTGGAGGGGGTTTTCAGGGAACTTATATCACTTCGGTATCACTCAGCTTTCTGCACAGAGCTATGCAAGAGAAGGGACAATTGCTTTGAGCACAGATTTCACCAAGTACAATGTACCCTCTGGCCTGGAAAAGTTTCAGGAAGGGAATACAATGTTGTGAGCACAATCTTGAATGGAAAAAGAAAGTCCTAGAAGATGACAAAAAACATTCCTAGTATTTCTAGGAAGCCCTACATAAGCTTCAAAAACCAATTTATCATTGGGGGAAACATGCACTTACAACTTATTTTTCAAGTGAAAGAAAATGATAAACACAGACTTCAGGCTGGGGAGCAGCTTAGGGCAGCTATGCAAATGATTCTGGGTGGATGTTAGTACCATTTGATCACAGCCGCAGAGTCCTGGCTGCCTGACTTTATTTGGGGCTATGTAATGTACATATGGTTCATGTACTCCTTCCCATCCATTCCAAAATAACAGGAGGCCATCTGAACCTAACTCTGTATCACTTCTGTCAGAGGAGAAACTACCACCTGTGTCCTGGCCTTTCAAGTGACCTTTTTGCTTTAAACACGGCTGGTAACCGCCTCTCCCTATCTTTCTATTCTAATGATCTTTTGAACACAGGTGCTTCCAGGAGGCCAGGTGGGCATCAAGGCTCTTGAAAAGCACAAAAAAGGAAAGCTCATTGCTCTGCAGCCACTTGCAGTGAAAAACTCCACTGTGCACTAGTTTCAGAGGACAGGCAGGTGGGCAGCACCTTGACATGAGAACTGGTTTTTCTTGCTTGCTGTTAAGTTCCACTCACTCCTGCTACTTCTCTGGGAGGGCTTCCTGCACAGCCCCCGAGGCTATGTTATAGACTGAATTGTGTTCTGCAGAATTGAAATCATAAGCCCTAGGACCTCAGAATGTGACTGTATTTGGAGATAGGGTTTTTATTGATTTATTTTTATTTTTTAATGTATTAGTGCATTATAGTTACACAAAATAGTAGGGTTCATTCTGACATACTCATAAATGCATATAACATAGTTTTCTTCATTTCAATCCCCACTACTTCCACTTTTCCTCCCCTCTTCATTCCCCCAATTGCTTTCCTCTACTCTATTGGTCTTCCTTCCATTTATTTATTTTTTCTAATTTTTTTAAATTGGTGCATTATAGTTCTATAAAATTGGAATGAATTGGGATATATCACACATGCACATAGCATAATTTGGTCAACTTCATTCCTGAATTCTTTCTCTTTTCTTCTCCTCCTCCCTCTCCCTTGGTACCCCTGTTCCCTGATCTTCCTTCTATTTTAGAGAAACCCCATTTTGATTCCAGTTTTACTCTCTAGTTTCTGTACATGAGAGAAAACCTTTAACCCTTGACTTTCTGAGTCTGGCTTATTTCACTTACTATGATGTTCTCCAGTTCCATCCATTCATCAATATGGATCCATGACATCGATGACACAATTCCATTCCTTTTTATGACTGAGTAAGACTCCATTGTGTATATATACCACATTATCTGTATCCATTCATCTATTGAAGGGCAACTAGATCGGTTCCATAACTTGGGTTTTGAATTGTGCTGTTATAAACATTGTATGCATGAATCACCATAGTATGCTTATTTTAGTACTTTTGCATAAATACCAAGTAGTGGGATAGCTGAATCATGATGGTTCCATTTCTAGTCTTTTAAGGAATCTCCACACTGCTTTCCAGAGAGGTGGTACTAATTTGAAGTCCCATGAACAATGTATGAGTGTACCTTCTCTCCCATATCTTCACTAGCAATTATCATTATTTGTATTTTTGATAACTTTCATTCTAACTGAGGTAAGATGGAATCTCGGTGTAGTTTTGATTTGCACACCCATGATTGCTAAAGATGTTGAACATTTTTTCATATATTTATGGGCCATTTGTATATCTTCTTTTGAGAAATGTCTCTAGATATTTTGTCCATTTACTGAGTGGGTTGTTGATTGTTATGTGTTAAGTTTTTTGAGTTAATTATATATTCTGGATTTGTTTGTTTGTTTGGTGCTAGGGATTGAACCCAGAGGCACTTTACCACTAAGCCACATTCCTAACGCCTTTTTTATTTTTATTTTGGGACAGGGTCTCATTAAGTTGCTTAGGGCCTTGCTAGATTGCTGAAGCTGACCTTGAACTTGAATCTTCCTACCTCAGCCTCCTGAGTCACTGGAATTAGAGGCATGTGCCAGTGTGTCCAGCTAGAATTCTTTGTATACTCTGGTTATTAATTTCCTGTTAGAAAATTAGTTGACAAAGATCTTCTCCCATTCTGTAGATTCTCTCTTCATATGCTTAAATGTTTCCTTCACTGTGCAGAAGCTTTTTAATTTAATGCCATCTCATTTACTAATTGAAGACAGGATTTTTAAAGAGGTCATTAAGGTTAAAAGGGATCATTAGGATGGGTCCTACTCCAATAGGACTGATATCCTTATGAGAAAAGAAGATCAGGACATGGACACACACATATGACCACCATTTGAGGACACAAGGAGAAGATGCCATCCGTAAGCCCAAGAGAAAGGCCTCAGGAGAGACCAAACCTGCCAACACCTTGAACTTGGACCTCCATCCTCTAGGACTGTGAGAACATAGATTTCTGTTATTGAAGCCCTAGATCTCTTGTCTTTTGTTGCAACCGCTCCTTAGGAAACAGTCAATCATTTTTCTCTACCCTCCTGTGGTCCTGTACAGACCCAAGTCATGTTTAAAAGCTAACAAGTGAAGCCAGGCACAGTGGTACATGCCTGTAATCCCAGGACTTTGGGAGGCTGAGACAGGAGGATTGCGAGTTCAAAGCCAGCCTCAACAATGGCGAGGTGCTATGCTCAGTGAGACCCTGTCTCTACATAAAACACAAAATCGGGCTGGGGAATGTGGCTCAGTGGTCGAGTGCCCCTGAGTTCAATCCCTGGTACCAAAGAATAAATAAAATAAAATAAAAGCCAACAAGTGTTTGAATCTGAAAGTAATAAAATGAACGTGAAGTTTATGTGAAATTTGATACAAACGTCTTGGCAGTGATGATACTCCTGGGCAAGGATTCCCAGCTTGCTTTCTCTGTAACAGTGTAATGGTAAAATTTTGGAAACAATCTATATATCAACAACCAGGAAGAGGAATAAGTAAATGTAGCAGTTCTTGCTAATGAAAGGCTAAGTCTTCACTAAAAATAGTCACCTACAATAATAATAATAATGCCACCTGCAATAGAGGAAACAACCGGGATGAAATGCCTGGACTGCAAGATGAATAATGAGCCTGCTTAAGAACAGGCCTGGGAAAAAAATGGTAAAGTGGATTCCCTGGGAAGCATGTGGAGGTGGATTCTGGGGGAACTTTGTCTCATCTAAACTTTGAGCCCAACTATTAAGTTGTTCTTACCTTTAATGGAGATGGTGGTGGGTGTCTGTATAAAGCTCTGCCTTTACACTATGCTATCACTGGAAAATAACAGCAGGTTAAAAGTAAGCCTCCCTTATATATTAAAATGTGAATTGTGTTTTGTATGTCAACCTGGAAAGATATATAGGAACTTTTCTTCAATCCCTCTAAAATCTTTTTCTTTGTAGGGTTTTCTCATTGTTCAGCACGGAAACAACCCCCACCCCACTCCTGGTCCCTTTCACAGCCAGTCTCAGTCGGTAGTAGGTACCGCTAACTGCTCACTTTGCAGTCCTCTAATGCCAGGCTACTTCAGGGTCAATCAGGACCATCCCTGGACCCTGGAAGGCCCCGTATCCCGCCCCAGGATTGGCCCTTTCCTCAGGCACAGCTTTCCTGTTCCTCACTTGCCGCTGCGGTCACCGAGTGATGAAATCTGTGGTTCCCTTTCCTTGGCTGGTGAGGAGGGCCCTCAGGGGGTGGCATGGGGTCCACTCAAGCGACTGCCGCGCAAATTGAGACGCAAGGGAGAATGGCTGAGAGGCGCAGCTGAGGGTGAGGATGCCACTGGGTCTGGAAAAGGGACACAAGGGGAGATGCTATGGGGGTGAGGGGAGGGGTTCTAAGGAGATCCAGGTGGGAAAATGCACAGGTCCCCCACGAGCCCCTTGTGGGCTGCACAGTGAGCGTAACCTACAGGGAACACGAGTGGTGCTTGGTGGATCTGGCTCCACAAGCTGCTACAGCCACAGTCCAGGTAAGCCAGAGACACCTGCCTAGTGTGTGGGTGGGAAGGTTTGGTCTTCCAGAGCTTCACACTGAGCAAGGACATCTTCGGTGGGCATGGGAGGGGTCCTTGAGCAGCGGCAGCTGCACTCTCCACCTACACCCAGGATTAGGAACTGAAGGCCCAGCTCATCTAGAGAGCTGTCCTCAGCCAAGTGCCCAGAGTGTACGTCATCTGACCCCACTCTCCTAAGGTTGCAACCAGAGCTTCTGCCAAGAGCCCTTTGGTACACCACCTCTGGACCGGGGAGATCCAGTACTTTCCAAGCCACCTACCTTCTTTAGGTGATTATGGGTAGACGCTGAGTAAGCTCAACCTGAGCCGTTTCCTTGAGCAAAAACAGTGACTGGGCTCCCTGGTTCCCCACCAGGCTCTGAGCCCATCCTGGTGTTTTTGAAAAGCTGCTTGCATTCCTCTTAGGCAGTTCATCATCAGTTATGAGTGAGGCAAGAGAGGTTTTGGTAAATCTGCTACTCCTAATATTCTCCAGCCATCCCATGGGATTTACAAATGAGTAATGGCAGACAACAGGAGGAAGGCTGCTGGCTTCCAAAACACCCAATCCTAGACTCAAGTGCTCTCTGCTGAATAGTTATGTAGTCTTTGGTAAATTACTTAACTGCTCTAAAGCTATGTGCTCACCTGCACAAAGACACCCAGTGAATCTAGGAGAAAGTTAAATGCAATGGCATAACACAAAGGTACACAGCACAGTGCTTGGTGACTGTGATCTTCTTTCTCCCATAAGTGCAGGGGAGCCTTTCTCATACCCTCCAAATGGGAGTATCTGGAAGAACCTGGGTGAGAATCCCTGTTTCCATGAGATAGGGGAGGGAGTGCACTGATGATGTAGAGCCACACTGCCTGCACCATCAGTTCATCAGCAGCACTGAGGGGCCCTCTTATGTGCCAAGCCTTGAATGTGGCAGTGGAAATATAAAAATGAATATTGCTGCTGCTCTCAGGCCGATAATAGTCTGAGCTGAGAGATGCACCAAAAGGTTAAAAAAAAGAAGAAAGAAAGAAAGAGAGAGAGAGAGAGAGAGAAAGAAAGAAAAGAAAAGAAAAGAAAAGAAAAAGAAAAAAACCCAGAACACAGAGAGATAAATGCAATAATAGCCAATACTTACCAAATACTTGGTGTTCCATGTTACTTTCACTATATCATCTCAATTAATTATCCACAACAGACCTTTGAGAAATTCACAATTATTAATCCCATCTTACAGATCAGGGAAAGTAAAGCACAGAGATGCCTCCGATTCAATAGCCACTGAGCAGCAAAGTCAACCACAGACCAGGCCACCTTGAGCCCAGCACGTGCTGTATTTAGTTTCTATTAAATGCACTTTACCAGTTCAGTGACCAGTCCATCAGCCTCCAGAGGAGGAACGTTGAACTCTATCCTGCAGACTGTGCTCAAAGAATGAAAAGGGTTGTGTGGACAGCCAGCGCAGGAAAGGCATTTCAGACAAAAGACATAGCAGAGACAAAGGTGTGGGGAGAAACCTCAAGCCCCAAGGACTCTCTCTGGAGAGAAGGGGGAAAAATATCAGGACCAGGATGAGATGGAAATAAGTGTTTCGGACATCCAACTGGCTTCATTATGGGATGGAAAATGTACACTTGAAAATGCACATTTCTGGGAAGCTGATTCTCTCTGGCATCAGAGTCCAGCCCCCAGTTCCCACACTCTCCCTGTCTAGCAGAAAAGCCAGTGCTTGCCAAGAATTTCCTAGACGTATCTTGAGCCCATGAACTGAATTTACTGGAATCAGTTTAATGTCCATAGTTGAAAGCACAGTTTAGCCAGCTGGAAATAGGGAAGCCCAGAGAGGGAAACTAATTTATTCATAATCACACAGAAAATTGGAGATGAAGATAAGAATGCAAGGGACAGAACTCCTTCAGTGCCTTCCAAGAATAGTTTGGAACCCAAGCAAAAGAAGCATTGAAAATGTTAGTATAATGCCCTTCCAACCTTTCAGGTAAGTGTGATTTCCACAGTCAGAGTTATTTTTTAAAAAAAGAAATCCAATATGTATAGTTTTGAATAAATGAACCTCTATTGTCCTCACCTTTGCCTTGCAGAGCAAGAGTCTTGCAGTTTTATTGAGCTGGAGGTTTTAGAGGGCCAGGCACATAGCTTTTAATGCCTACAACATTCCTGCACAGCAGGCATCATCGAGGTGACTTTGATGAAGGGATCAGAGTTGTGAGAAGCTAAATAACCAGGAATTAGAAGGCATGTCTAGGGCTCAGGTTCTGTCCAGGGCACCTGTTGGCCTCTCCTAAGGAAAAAGAAAAAGAGGGAGAGACATTTAAAATCCTGGGAGAATATGTAAGACAGCTTAATCAATCTAGCCCCAGACCTATTTCTCTTCCCTCCTAAGGTCAGATAGCCAGAAGCCATTTCCCAGCAACCCATTTACCTCTCTCCTACCCCCGCTGCCATGCTGCCAGTCATTTCCCATCACTGAGCACTGGACTAAGGCTGAGCATCTAAGCCACCTATGCAGAGGGGTCAATCATCTTTTCTTAAAATTTTCAGTTCACATACCAATACTCCTAAATAAAATAAAATAAAATAAATTTTTAGACAAATAAAGTGAATTATCTCAGAAAGTCAGAGGCTGTATTTTTTTTCTTATATGGGGAAGCTAGAGAGAGAAAAGGGAAAATAGTGGGGGATCTCATGAAATTAGAAGGGAGTACATATTTATAATAGAGGAAGGAAACAGAGGGGAGGGAGGAAGGGAAAGGAGAGGTACTAAAGAATGAAATTGACCAAATTATGGTATGTGCATATACAAAAATGACACAGTTAACCCCACCATTGTGTCCAATTGTAATACACCAATAAAATTAATTCAAAATTTTTAAAAAGTAAAACAAAGCCGGGCGCAGTGGCGCAAGCCTGTAATCCCAGCACTTTGGGAGGCTGAGACAGGAGAATCCAGAGTTCAAAGCCAGCCTCAGCAACGGCGAGGCACTAAGCAACTCAGTGAGACCCTGTCTCTACATAAAACACAAAATAGGGCTGGGGATGTGGCTCAGTGGTCGAGTGCCCCTGAGTTTAATCTCTAGTACCAAAAAAAGAAAAAAGAAAAAGAAAAACAAACTTGAATTAAAGACCAAAAATATGCATAATCCAAAGTCAAATGTTTTAAATTTCTCCTTTTTCAGACAATTGTACTTGTGAGAACTGTATGTAAATGGTAACATCCTGCAAAATGATCACATAATGTGCCAGTTGGGGATTGACAGTGGTATAGTCAAGATGCAGAAGTTCTCTCACCACAAGGTCCCTTCTGTTCCTCTTTTCTGGTCACACTCACCACCCTCCTTTCCTCCTCACTTAAGCCCTGGCAACCACAAATCTATTATCCATTTCTGTAATTGTGTCATTGCATGAGTTTTACATACTAGCCTCAAAATGAGGCAAGAAAAAAAAAATAAGCATTCAAACTGAAAAAAAAGAACACAGAACTAATAAATTCAGCAAAGTTGCAGGACACAAAATCAACACACAATAATCAGTTGCAGGGCTGGGACTGTAGCTCAGTGGCAGAGCACTTACCTAGCATGTGTGAGGCACTGGGTTCAATTCTAATGCACCACATAAAAATAAACAAACAAAATAAAGGCATTCTGTTCATCTACAACTACAAAAATTTTTTTTAAAAATCAGTTGCATTTCTACACACTAACAATGAACTATCCAAGGAAGACATACAAATATCCAATAAGTGTATGAAAAGATGATTTCAACATCACTAATCATTATAAAAATACAACTTGAAACTATGGTAAGATACTACCACACCTATTGGGACTGTTATAATCACAGTAATGATGGGGAAAACGTTGGCAAGGAAGTGGAGAAACTGGACCCCCTTGTATATTGCTGGTAAGAATGTAAAATGTTGCAGTTGATCTATAAATTCTACCTTATGGTACATAAGAATTGAAAGCAGGGTCCCAAACACTAATGTGTACACCCGTGGCCATAGTAAAATTATTCACAATAGCCAAAAGATAGAAATAATCCAAATGTCCATTAACAGATTAAGAGAAAAAAGGTGGTATATCCATACAATGGAATATTATTTAGGCTTAAAGAAGTATGAAATTCTGACACATGCTATAGCATGGATGTACCTTGAAGATATCACGGTAAGTGAAAGAAACCAGACATGAAGGGACAAGTACTGTACGATTCCACTTATATGAGGTCCTTAGAATAGTCAGATTTATAGGACAGCAAGTAGAATGGTGGTTGTCAGGGGCTAGGAGAAGGAGAATGCAGAGTTCTTAGTTAACAAGGACAGGTTTTCTTCCTTCCCTCCCTCCCTCCCTCCCTCTCTTCCTTCTTTCCTTCCTTCCTTCCTTTCTTCCCTTCCTTCCTTTCTTTTTTGTAAGTTTACCAGGGATTGAACCCAGAGGCGCTTAACCACTGAGCCACATCCCCAGCCCTTTCTCATATTTTAGAGACAGGGTTTTGCTGAGTTGCTTAGGGCCTCACTAAATTGCTGAGGCTGGCTTTGAACTCACATTCTCTCTCCATCAGCCTCCTGAGCCACTGGAATTACAGGTGTGCACCACTGCACCCAACTGACAGCTTTTCATTTATGAAGATGAAAATGTTCTGGAGATGGATGTTGGAGATGGATGCTCAACAGTGTGAATATACTCAGTGCCACTGAACTGTACATTTAAAAATGGTTAAAGTGGCAAATTTTAAGTTATGTATATTTTACCACAGCAAAAGAAGGACATTTCAAGAAGGCATTTGTTGTTTTTAACTGGGGTGCAGCCCTCTGTGATACAGATGCCTTAATTTATTTAATCATCTACCTATTGCAGAACATCTGGGTTGTTTGCATTTTTTAAATTTTACAAATAAAAAAATAAAGCTGCTATAAGCAATTAAGTATAGGGTTTTGTGTGAAATAGGTCTTCATTTCTATGAGATAAATATCTCAGAATGCAATTGCTGGGTCATATAGTAGTGACATGTTTAGCATTAAAAGAAACTGCCAAACTGTTTTCCCACATTCCCTGTACCGTTTAACATTTCCACTAGCGTGAGGGTCTAGTTTGTCAACATGCTCATCAGCACCTGGTGTTGTCACTATTTTTGTTTAACGGTAGCCATTCTTATCCTCCCTCCATAAGACTGACAGAGGCTGCATTTGAACTCAGCCCTGAAAGGGGTGTAGAACAGATTGAAATTCATAGAAGATAAGAAGAAAGGCCTATCAGCCATCATGGGCATCACTAAAGGCCCCTCCCAGATGCATGCCATAGCATGTCCTTTGTTTTGGTCTTGACAGTATCTAAAGAAGAGAAAGGCAGTCAGCGTGTTGGTGCACATCTGTAATCCCAGCAACTCGGGAAGCTGAAGCAGGAGGATCACAAGTTCAAGGCCAGCCTTAACAATTTAGCAAGATGCTATCTCAAAATAAAAAGGGCTGGGGATGGTTCAGTGGTAGAATGTCCCTGGGTTAAATCCCCAGTGCCACATGGGGTCGGGTAGAAGAAGAAGATGAAGAAAGAAAAGAAGAGGAAGAGGAAGAAGCACAACTATGAAACCCATTGTAGCCCCCAACCTGGGCCAAGTTCTGAACTCATATGCATACTGTTTTCTTTTCTGTAATATGTGGCTAATACAAATACCTTGCTCACAGATTTTTTTTCTTTTTTCTTTCCCTATCCTACTTCAGCTGACCACATAATAAATATTCAATAAAATTTGTATCCATAGTAACACAGGTTAATTGAATAACTACCTCTCCTTCTTTTATGGGTATTAATGGCAGGACAGAGCTCCTCAGAGCAGGCGCTCTTTAACACATATCAGCATTAGCTGTCACAAACCACTATTGCCCAGGCCAGTGGCCAGGGAGACACGGAAGCCAGCCAGAGTGGCCCAGGCAGCCAGGAGAAACAGAAAACCCACTGTGAGACTCTGGATGATGGGGATGTTGGGCAAATGAGTCTTCTTTTCCCTCTTGTAAGAATACATGTCCAGTTTTTTTACGTCCCCTTACAACTTAGATACAAACTCTGAGCCCTACTGCTTCTAGGTTGGTGAGAAATTCCATCTTGCCATTCTGGGGCTCCCTCAATCCTCCTGGGCTACAATAAGGTCCTGGGAGTGTTTCCAAACCTTAATGATAACAAACATACAGAAAAGGGCACAAAAAAAAATCATAAATTATCATGAAATGGACACATCCATGTAACTATTTCCCAGGTCCAGAAAGAATACCAACGACTGCCCAGGACCACCTCACAGCCCTTCTACTGTCCAACCCTCCCAGTTCCCACAAACAACTATCTCCTGGCCACTGGCTCCCTCCCAAAGGCCTGGCTGAGAAGCCTTCCTGCTATGACTTGGTCAGTGCCCTCCACATCCCATCCTGCTGCTTGGACCACCCTTCCAGCCACACCCAGGAATTGCACGCTCTTGAATGGAAGATCAGAATAGTACAACTCAGCCCAGCCCCCAGCCCAGAGGTGAGGCTTAGTCCATACAGTTGGGCTTCCTCGGGGTCCCTTGGGTGCCCTTCCTGGGGTGCAGGACACTAGGGACAGGATCCCTGCCACAGGCTTCAGGTGAACTGTACCATTGTTCCCCCAACAGGGCAAATCCCAATTCACCAGAGAGGGAGGCTGTTAGTTCTCACACTTGAACATGCCCTGAGGCCAGGGCTGGGTTCCTGTGGGAACCTCAACAGTCCTACAATTTCACTAAATTCCTATAATTTTCATCTATTTTAAGGACCTGTTTCTCAGAACGTGGAAATGCAAACGATGTTTTACAGAGTTGCCATTTTACTCTTGTGAGTTATGGGCCATGATTATGGACTCCATGGGCCCTCGGGTCAGGGGTAGGTAAAGGGACTAATGGCACATTTGGGGCTTATTTATATTGATATTTATTTGTTTGTTTGCAGTGCTGGCAATCGCATACTGGGCCTCTCTCATGCTGGATGAGAGCTTTACCAATGAGCTAGATCCCCTAACCCTGAGCTTATTTTTAAATATTAAGGCATTAACAAAAATTCTATGCCTTTCCATTCATTTTAACTTTTTTTCACCTAAAGTAAATACTCAGCCAGGCATGGTGGCACATGCATGAAATCCCAGCGACTTGAGAGGCTGAGGCAGGAGGATCACAAGTTCAAAGCCAGCCTTAGCAATTTAGCAAAGCCCCAAGCAACTCAGTGAGATCCAGTCTCAAAATAAAAAATAAGAAGGGCTGGGGGTGTGGTTTAGTGGTTAAGTACCTCTGGGTTCAATACCCAGTACCAAGAAAAAATTTTTTTAAAGTAAAAATACTCTCACATTTGTAGCTGGAGTGAGAAGAAAAGAGAGATCATTGTGATAGTCAATGTTCAAAGAATGTTAGGGTGTTCGAAAGAGCAAGGTGGATGTGAAGGCTGGTGCTCTCTCAAAAGAATGACCCAGCCCAGGCTCCCCCCAACTGGGATCTTATCATATATTAATATGCTCCCTTTTAAATATTAGCCATTCAGTGCAATGATTTGGTAACAAATGGCACAGCTATCATTCAAATAGTGCTTTGATTCATACTGTAAGCCAACATGTTTTAGATATAATTCACTTGATCACCAAACTCACCTGAAGTTGCTACAAAGGGCCAAGCAAGTAGGAGGTACTAGAGGTGGGGAGGGCTGATTCCCTGTTTCTTCCCAGAGCTTTCTGAAGAAAGTTGATCACCATGCTCTGTGATAGACCAGGGAGAGATGGAGAAGCCAGGAACATAAATGAGGTTAATAAGGCCTCGTATTCTTGTTTCATCTTGCAGAGACCCCTGGCCTCTAAGCCAAGCCCCACAGTGGCAGCTCTTACCTGCTGGGTCTCAGTTTTTCCCCTCCTATGAGATGGGTGATCATGCAGGTGAGAAAAGGGGAGGAGAGGCTCCGGGACCTGAGGAGGTTTGTGGAAGAGAGGAGGTGATCCCTCTGTGGCTTAAACCCAGAATTCAGGGTATGTGGTAAAGATTGTGCATAGGGCTGAAATACATATAGTTGGAAATAAAAATTTTAAATTATGTAATAAGAGAAAAGTTATTAAACAAACTCTACCTGTTAATTCTTTTTAGTCTCACCTAACTTGAGTCTGGCTCATTTTTAGATGAAACAGCAAACATAATCAACTCCAAAGGACTTGGAATTCCCATAGAGACCTCTGTAAATCTTTCTGGATTCCCTGAAAACTATATATAGAAAGGGTGATCATGTGTTTTGGCCTGGGGTTGTGGCTCAGTGGCAGAGTGCTCGCCTCACACATGTGAAGCACTGGGTTCGAACCTTAGCACCACATATAAATAAATAAAGATATTGTGTCCATTTACAACTAAAAAATATTTTTAAAAAAATTTTAAAAAAAAGAAAGGGTGATCATGTGTTTTATTTTAAATCCCAGTTTCATCATCTTCAAGCTTAGTAAAAGGCAAGGAATAAGAAAGAAAAATGTATAGTTGCTTACTTTTTAAAAAGAGAGAAGAAGCAATTTTGTGGAAAGCATTAAATATATAGAAAAAATGAAACCTCACAAGTACCCTTGAGAGAAAGTCTTATTGTCCCATTTTATAGATGACAAAATTGAGCTTCAGGAATTCCAAACAGCTTCCTCGAGAACAAAAAGGCATGATTGAGCTGGTATTTCAATTTAAGCAAGCTGGAATCAGTCCCACACTCTTGGCCTCAAATCCCATCCCATCTTTCTCTTTCTTTTTGTTTGCATTGCTGAGGACCAAACCCAGAGCCTCACCTGTGCCAGACAAGTACTTTCCCACTGAGCTGAACTGCATCCCCGGCCCCATCATTCCATCTCTTAAGTTTAAGTTTGCTTCTCAAACCTTTTCCCCAGAGAACCTCCAGTTAGTGAGGCTCTGGGAATGGAACTGGATATGCAGTTCAGATTTATCCAACACATGCATGAAATATTTCAGATGAGCCATGGTTTATTTTATAAAATTCTTGTGAATTGGGCATCTAGGCCAAAATTCACATGGGTTTATTTTGAGGTTTTATATTGAAATGATTGTATAATAACTGGAGTTCTCCTAAGAAAAGTAGCAAACATTTAGAGGTGCCATACTGGAGCCTGCTGTCTTCAGGGAATTTTTTTTTTTTTTTTTTTTTTTTTGTTTGGAGGCAGAGGACGGCACTGGTGAAAGTAACGGGGTCATCTTAAGAACCAATGTTTCCCTGAGTTACAGTGAGATTGCTCATTCATAGCCCCCTGGGGAAGAATCCTGGCTGCAGGGAGAGAAGACCAGTGGCTGAGTGTTGTGTGGTTCAATCTAGCCACTTGGAGATATATGACTGTGGATGATTGGCTTTCTGAACCTCAATTTCTTATCTATTAAATGGGGCTAATTACTAGTCCCTGCCTTGCTTAAATCATGAGTTTTCTTAAGATTGGTGCACATAAAAGTGTTCATGAACAGGATTTAAAAAAAAAAAATTCTTTGATATAACCCAGTGGAGTGTTATTCAAGGTAGGAGACAGGCATCTTGTCTTGCTGTGGAGTTGGCCCCAGGCATTGACCACAGAGCCTCAGGACAGCCTGGTCCCAGGATTTTTCCCAGGGCTGGCCCTGGGCCCAGGCAGGGTGCCTGGTGCCACTTCCTCACACTGTTGCCCAGGATCAGGGTCCCCATGCAGAAGTGAGGGACAGAAGTCAGCAGGACAAAAGAACAGCCTGAGAAAGACCCATCAAAGAGCTGGTGGAAGGAAGAAAGTCAGGGATGGGCTGCCCAGGCTAAAGGGAGTGCCTGCTGAATGCCTAGTCTACTCCTAATTGTCACAGCACTCTTGAGAAGGGTACTTTTGCCATCTTTAAAGCTTAGGACACAGAGATGAAGAGTAGCCATTAGTGGCTCATGGCCACAAGCTGTCACGTGACTGATGTGGGTAGGACTGTTTCTTTTTCAGCTGTGTATAAAAATGTGTTTCCCCTGACAGAGCCTATGTCTAACTTCAGTGATGGAACATGAAGTGAGGAGAGGTTCTTCCTGATACGCAGGAGTCCCCATCAACAAGGGGCTGCCTGCCCCTCAAGAATGGTGCTTGGAAGAGGAACTTGGCCCCCAACCACATTTCCAAGGTTATTCCAGGCTTAGACAGGACTCTTTCTCCAAATATCTGTGTGTAACCAGAGACCTTCTTGGGACCAAACCAGTTTGGCAAAACCAAGGAGGGGCCTGTAGAGCACCACACAGGTCGAGTCAGCAGCAGGTCTGAGATTGCAGCAGGGGGTGGGGGCTGATGGTGACGTTAGGAAGCTGCTGACATCCCCAGCCATCTGTGATGGGAGGTGAGAGACTCTAGCTTCAGAATGAGGGCAATGGCACCCCAAGAATCCCAATAATTTATAAGGATGCACAACATCTGGGTCTCTGTAGTAAGAAATTAGAGTGGACACTTCCTTCCCTCAATGGACAAACATAATTAAGGATGTGAAGGAAGTCTTCTTTGCTGGTAGAGAAACCCCTCAGTTTGTGATTTAACACTCATCCAGCACTTCCAAGGTAGGGAGAGGTCACTGTAAGGACTGCAAACTCAAGATGGATGTGGTCCTCTCCTTGAAGTGATCACCCAAGGGGAAGGCAGGACCACATAGAATAGGCTGATTCTCCTGCATCCTTCAAGGTGACCCATGAGTTTCATTCCTTATTGTCATTTTGAACTCATGAATTTTTAAGTAACTGACGTGCCTGGTCCAGAGTAGGCTTTTTTCTGTTTTGATGCTCAAATAGTTCCATCTTTAGCTATGGGAAGCCTCTCCTAGTTGGGCTCTGAATCTTTTGGCAAGTACCTAGTAGTCTGAGAGAATTTCCTTCTTTTAGTGATAAGATAAAATGTTTCACATTCAACTTAAGACAGGAATCATATGTTCTCTGAGGTATGGTATTCATGGAAAATGGTAATTGGAGATCGGAGAGCACAGACTGGCTGGGCCCAGTCACTCAGCACCTGGAAACTGGTATGGCTTGGCTATGGTTTGTCTCTCAAAGGTTTATGTTCTGGAAGCTTGGTCCTCACTTTAATAGTATTGAAAATTAGTAGAACCTTTAAAAGGTGGGGTCTCGTGGGACCTAATAAGGTCATGGAGACTACCCTTGGAAGATATTCATGCCCATCTAGAGGGAGTAGGTTAAATCTCTTGGAACTGGCTAAGTTATTTTGAGAGTGAATTGTTTTAAAGCAAGACTGACACCTCCCACTTGGTCTCTTTCACAGACCTGCTACTCTGCATGTACTGCTTATCACTTCCATACATATTCCTGCCATGCGATGCCATTTGCCACATTATGATTCAACATGGGGCCCTTACCAGATGGGGCTGCCCAAGCTTGGACTTTTCAGACTTAAAATCATGTGCCAAATAAACCTCTTTTCTTCATAAATTACCTAGTCTCATGTAGTTTGATACAGCAACAGAAATGGACTAGGACAGAAAACTACATAAATCTATGTAGAGATGTTTGACACGTGCAATTCTTCAAGTTTTGGGGCCAGACAATTAGAATGGGAGAACTACTTCAAAATATACATTGCAGTGCTCCACTTTCAAAAACTCTAATTCAGAGGGTCCCGGGTCAATGTCCAGAATCTGTTTTGAACATGCTCCTCTATAACCCTCATGGGATTATCAAGAGTAATTATCTCCAGCAGAAAGAACACTTAGGAACAATTTAAGGCCATTGATGAAGTAGCAAGGGGGTGGGCCCTGTTGGTCTTTAGGAGGAGCAAAAATCCCAAGACATTACCAACAGTCACTACCTATGATATTTTAAGCTGGATCCTTGAGTTAGCATTTCAGAAATTTTCTCCCCCTTCCTTAGATAATTTTCTGTTTCCATTTTCCTGAAGTGAAGGTGGATACTTCACTGATTTCTTTCAAAACTCAATTTTCTCATCATCTCAAACATCCCTATTTCTGAATTAACTGACAATCTTCAGTTAAGGCTGCTTCAGATACATTTCTTAAACCTCAGTACAACTTTCTCAACCAAAAAAAAAGAAAAGAAAAGAAAAGGAGGAATCTTGGCATAAAACCTATGTTTCTCTTGTGGTTTGGTTTGATGAACTCTCACTGAAACATGAAACCCACACATTGGTCTGGGTTAAGGGAGGAGCACAGTACTGAGACTCTTCCAGTGTCTCTGAGACTTTCCCATAACTTGAGTCTCTATGGATCTGCCTGGGAAATTAGAATTTGTAGTCATTTCTGGTGTGTGTGTGTGTGTGTGTGTGTGTGTGTGTTCTGCATTTTTCTATTCATAATTCAGAAACATACCAGCTTCTCCCTCATTTGTGGTTTTACCCAGGAGATAAGGATGGAGACAACTGGGACCCTCTAATCATAAAACTTCAGTGGAATAAACTAGGTTTTCAAGACTAAAATAGGCTGCCCAATGAACAGTGACTGAACAAGACTTTTCCTCCCCCAACGCTCTCTCCTTCCCTAAAACTTTCCCAGGCACCTGATAACCTGATACGTTCCAAGTTCAGAGAGGGGATAACGCTATGTGTTCAGTAGCAGCTTTTCTTTTGATAATAAGAAAAAGACAATTCTTCAAGTTTTCCTGATCATAAAATACAGAAGACAAAATTTTTTTAAAAAAACTACAAGTGGGCTCTGAAATGATGGCTGTCTCAGGAAATGAAGTTGGGTTTTGGGTCCACGGTATGAGCTCCTTCAGAGCAGGGATAATGGGATTGGTCTTTGCTTTGCTTTGCTTTTCTGAGCTCTAAGTACTTTGCACAGAGCTTATGGCATAGCATATAACATAACATAACAATGTTAGTTAATTAACATTTAAATGTTAAGTAATTGATAACTGATCGAAAGCCTCACTTCATCTGTTTTTAAGTCACTAAATAAATCTAGCCCTGAGATCCTATCAATCACCTTATTACTAAATGCCTCCAGATAACAAAGACACTATTTTTTCTTTTCTTTTCTTTTCTTTTTTTTTTTGGTACCAGGAATTGAACCCAGGGGCACTTAACCACTGAGCCACATCTCTAGTCTTTTCAATATATATTGTATTTAGAAATGGGGTCTCACTGAGTTGTTTAGGCCCTCACTAAATTGCTGAGGCCATCTTTGAACTTGTGATCCTCCTGTCTCAGCTTCCCAAGCCACTAGGATTACAGTGATTAAAGGCATGCACCACCATGCTCGGCAAAGACACTATTTTGACAGGGCACCAATGAGGCAGCATTGTCAGATGAAGACACAAAGCTGAGTTAGAAGGACCCTGCCCCAGACCACTTGGAAGCAGAAGGGCTCATTCCTCCGTCATGGAACCATGACTTTCTATTTGCAGTTGTTCCCTGATTCTGTTCAGAGAAGAGAAGAAAAAGCATGGCAACTGTTGTCCTATTATCCCTTATACTACCTTATACTGGCAATCTTTTCCTTTTGCACATCCCATGAGATGAGCTTGTTGAGAGGAAGACTATTATAGCATTTGTCCGAGACAAAATCACATTGGTGGACTCTCTGGCCCAGGAATAATCCAGTGAATGGTATCTGGTGGCTCCCTGAACCATGGAGCCATTCTACCAAGTAGACACACCTGTGGCCAAGGAGTAACAAGGCAACATTTGGTTTAGTGGGCACTGAGGGACCCTCCATTCCTAGACTCAGCTGGGCCTTGCTCTGTCTTCGAATGCACCCATCCTCAAGTGATTGACTTGTGGGAACAGGACAGCAGGGGTCTCATGAGGAACAAAGGGATCCCTATGGCCTTTCCTGATACTGACTATGGTGTCCTTCACCCTGTGTTCTTCTTCAGTCTCACTTGACCAGTAGACTTACGGTGAACATAGATTCCTTTGGGAGTCCTCTAAGGTTATTGCATGGGTGAGACTCTTCCTCATGGTCACTTCAAATTAAGTGATGTCACGGTGCCTGAGCAGGACAGGTGTGGAATGGAGGCTCTGTTATTCAGGGCACAGGCCACTTAAAATCTCTCCTTAAAAAAAAAAAAAAAAGACTAGAGATGTAACTCACGTGGTAGAGTGCTTACAAAGCCCTATGTTTAATCCCCAGGACCAGAAAGGGGAAAGGAAAAATTCCTCCTTGGGAGGGGTTGTTCTGAGCTTCCAAGGCTTAGCCTGAGATTTTGAAATGCCTTGGGAAACTTTAGGAAATACACTTGAACTCAGGACACTTTCATTACCATGAGAAGAGGGTCCAGAAAGACTGTGCTTGGAGTCTTTTTCCATTGTAGATAAAGTATTTGTTCTCTACCTTAGACTAATAATACAGAAAAACAAGCAAACAACCTCACATTCATTAGACACTACTTAGAGATCATTTTGAGTTGGTCTCCAGGCTTGTTGTCTCTACTATGGATGCTTAGGTTGTGGTCTGCAGGCCAACAGCATCAGCTTCATTTTGATGCTTATGAGAATTCAGTATCTCAGGTCGCACCTCAGACTTCCTGAATCAGACTTTGCATTTTAGCAAGATCCCCAGGGGATTTGTGTTAATGTCAGGTTCAAAAAGCCCTGCTTCAGAGGACACAGAAACTTAGATATGGACACTCTGGGCTTGAGTCATGGGTCATCCACTTGTTAGCTATGCATATTGAACATTATGACCTCTCTGGGTTTGAGTCTTATCATTTAAATAATAAGAGTATTCATCAGAATTTTTTTCTCTTTTTGTACCAGGGATTGAGCCCAGGAGCACTTAATCCTGAACCATATCCCCAGCCCTTTTCATTTATTTATTTTTTATTTTCAGATAAGGTCTCTCTAAGTTGCTGAGGCTGACTTTGAACTTGTGATCTTCCTGCCTTAGCCTCCCAAGTCGCTGGGATTACAGGCGTGCACCACTGAGCCTGGTTTCATCAGAACCTTTTAAGGTAACAACAAGAGAAACAAAAGTCAAACAGACAGAAGCAAGGAGTGAAGTTAACAAGATTGCAGACTAAGATGCTCCAGGCGCTGTTCCCACATAGAAACATTATAAGAACAAAAACAGACTGGCTAAAGTAACTTTATAGAAGCTCTGGGAAACATTCACATGTCTTCAGCAACCAAGCAAATTCCCAGTCAAGAAAAAACCACATTCAAAACAATGGGGAATTTGGTGGTATTTTAACTTGTCCTTGTTACACCCTTTCCTCAGCATGGTGTGGTTGAGGAAAGCCACAGCCCAGATCCCAATTCAATCTTGCAAACGGGAGGGAGAAAAAAAGACTTGTTGGCAATGTTACAACATGTTTGGGAATGCCTGCAGGTACGTCTTTATATCACCTCACTCAGAGCTCAGACAAAGCAAAGTGTTAAAGTTTGAGTCTCAGGCTGGAAAAGACACAGCAGTGACAGACACTGCTCACAACAGCTACAAGGGGACTACACACCTGCAGAAGCATTGGGGGATGGAGGTATGGGTAGAGGAACAGGAAGGAACAGCTAAGGCCCCCAGAAAAAGCTGGGATGGGACTTCATGGGAAATTAAGATATATAAAAACAACTGTGTATATGGGAACAACAGGGAGCAAACGGCACACACAGAGACCTAGAGTAGTATTGTGCCCCGAAAAGACTTTTGAAGAGTTTATGTCTTCACTTTGGGCTGAATTCAAAGTTCAGAAACTTGCCCTGTTAATTAGTCAAAATTTTTCCCAGTCTTTGTAGACTGGGAGAGATGGAACGTTGAAAAAAAAAAAAAAAAAGCTGGGCACGTTGGCACACACCTGTAATTCCAGCTACTTGGGAGGCTGAGGCAGGAGCATGTCAAATTCGAGGCCATCCTGGGCAACTTTGCAAGCCTCAAACTCAAAGTAAAATACAAAGGGCTGGAAGTGTAGCTCAGTGGTAGAGTACCTGCTTGGAATGTGTAGGGCCCTAGGTTCAATCCCCAGTGCCAAAGAGAGAGAGAGAAGGGAAAGAAGTAGTTCAAAGCAATAACCTAAATTTTTACTTTCAGGGATTAGAAAAGAACATACCAAACCCAAAGTTAACAGAATGAAGGAAACAATAGAGCTTAAAGAAGAGATAAATAAGATAGAAAAATGAAAAGGAAAATTAACAGAACTAAGAATTGGTTCTTTGAAAAGATTGACAAAAATGAGAAACCCACCATTGTGCAATAAGAAAAAAAGAAAGGACTAAAATAATATTAGAAATGAAAGAAGAGACAACTTTTTATTTTACAGAAATAAAAAGGATTACAACACCAATGAAATTAAATTCCCAGAAGTAAACTCTCACATTATCATCAAATGATTTTTGACAAGTATCCCAAGACAATTCAATAGGGAAAGGACATTCTTTTCAAAAACTGGTGCTGGAAAAGCTGAATATCCACAAGAAAAACAATGAAGTTGGATGGGTACCTTATACCCATACAAAAATTAACTCAAAACAGATCAAAGACCTACACATAAGAACTAAAACTATTAAACTCAGAAGAGAACATGGAAGAAACACTTAATGATATGGGACTTGGTAATGATTTCTTTGATATAACACCAAGAGCACAGGCAACAAAAAATAATAATAAATTGGGTTTCATGATTTTAAACTTTAGTATACCAAGGGACACCATCAACAAAGTGAAAAGCCAAGCCACAGACTGCAGAGACACTTAAAAAATTGTACAGTTTAGTAGTATTAAGTACATACACATTGTGCAATCATCTCTAGAATATTTTTAAATTTTGCAACACTGAAACTCTACTCATTAATAGTAATTCCCTATTCTTCCCTCCCTACAATACCATTCTACTTTCTGTTTCTAAAGAAGTTGAGTCCTCTATGTACCTCATATAAACATAATCATGTAGTATTCATCCTTTTATATATGGCTTATTTCACTTAGCACAATATCTTCAAAGTTCATTCATGCTGTATCATGTGTCAGATTTCCTTCCTTTGTAAGGCTAAATAATATTTCACTGCACCCATGCATGGAATTTTGTTTACTCATTCATCTGTTGAAGGATTCTTGAGAAATTTTCATCTTTGGCTACTGTGGATAATGTTGCTAAGAATATGAATATCATTTTGCATATATAGCAAGAAGTGGAATTGATGGATTACATGGTGAGTCTAAGTTTAAGTTTTTGAGGAAACATCATGCTGTTCTGCACAGCAGCTACACCGTTTTACATTCTCCTTGGCAATGCACAGGAATTCCAATTTCTCCATATCCTTGCCAATACTTGTTATTTTCTATTTTTTAAATAATAACCATCCTAATGAGTGTGAAGAGGTATCTTACTGTGCTTTTGATTTGCATTTCCCTGATGATTAGTGATATTGAGCATCTTTTTGTGTGCTTATTGGATATCTATATATTTTCTTTGGAGAAGGTCTATTCAAAAACTTTGACAATTTTTAAACCAGATGTCTTGTTTCTTTGTTGAGTGGTAGGAATTCAATATGTATTCTAGAATATATTGGCTGAGGATGTAGCTCAGAAGTAAGGCGCCCCTCGATTTAATCCCCAGTACCAAAGCAAAATGAAAACACCAGGCATAAACACAGAGGGATTTGTCCCATGTCTCAGAGGGGAGGGATGAAATGAGACTCGTCGCAGGGTCTTGGGGACCCAGATGATAACTATAATATATCCCTATCTTGCTTTTCCCTTCGACCTCCTATTTCTGCTTTACCCCATCCCCCAAATACTGACTGAACTCCTCTCTGCATCATGGCCACATGATGCTCCCTAATTATATAGTGTCTGGAGAAAAGAGGACTTCTCTTGTGCAAAATATGGTTCTAAATACCCAAGAAAGAATCCTAAACAGTGAGACACTATGATTGGTGCTTTTGTACCACATGCAATGGAAAAGAGATAGACCCCCAAATGTATAAACAAAAGGGAGGAGAGACAAACATAGAGGACAGGCAAAATCAGGGGGCAAATGTGCAAACATTTGCATATTTCCTTCTCTTGCCTATGACTAAGCCCAAGACTTCTAACACTCCATTAAATAGGAATAGTGAAAATGGGCATTGATCTTAGAGGTAACAGTTTCAGTTTTGTCCCATTCAGTATGATATTGACTAAGAAATACACATATATTATCAGATACTTAGCAAGATGTGTAGCACTTTTGCTATTTACTCTGGATGTCATTAGAGTGCATCAGAAACTGTCCCTGTCCTCGCCACCTTGTAACAAGAAGACAGACACAAGAGGAAGCAAATAAACAGTAAGTAAAGAGAAAGTGCAGAGCATTAGTGTGAGACTCAAACTCAGCATGGCTCGTGATAAAAACTTCCCCTCAAGAGTACAGACACAGGGGTGTATTAGGAGCCTTTAGGAGGAACGTGACTGACCCAGGATTCAACCCAGGCCCAGGGGTTACAAAATAAAATCATTCAGTTGGCTCTCCCATTATATGTGTCTGTTTTCAGCCTGTGCCAAGATTTTCTAAAGAAGGGGTGTGCAAATGGTCTGTCTTCAAACCTAATTGTATTTTAAATGGTGGAAGGATTTGGGCTCTGAGGCAGTTCTCTTGGTAGCCTCTGCCATGACAGCTGTGATGTCCTCTGTGGAACTCTGACCTATCCACAGCTGCTGATTTCACTCCTGCGACCCTGGAGCCTGACACAGGCATGACTCACAATACAGGCTCACAAACATGTGTCCAACCAACAAAACGACTGCTCTCTGAGCCTGCTTGACTGGCGTCATGTGCTGGGGGCTCTTCATACTTAATCGCAGCGTCATGTGCTGGAGGCTGTGTCACTTTCTGCCCTGCAGAATCTACAGGAGAATGTTTTTCCTTTACAAGTATTCCAGGGCCCCGCTGGCTTCATGAAAAATCTGTCGAGGGACAGCAGAAGTGGTCCCTAGATGTCCCCCATCCTAGCCCCACTATTTTTTCCCCCAAAGAGATGTTCCCAAAGGAAAGAGAATTAGTTCTATTCACGTGGCCCTGGAGTAGTGTCTTGCATTCCACAACACTCTCAGATTACAGCTGGAGGTGGGGCTTCTCTCTGCACCAAACTGAGCAAGTGAACTGCCCATCTAAAAGCCTGAGCCATGGAGGAGATGCCGAAGCAGGCCAGGCCAGGAACCAGACATGGCAGGACTCAGGAAGAGGAGGGGGAGCGCACAAACACACACACACACTATCATATGCTCACAAATGCACACTCGTACACATTCACACTCGCACTCACCCACAAACCACACACACCTCCACACTCATACTTATACACGTACACATATACATACACAAACACATATACACATTCATACTTGAACATACACACAGACACACATACACATCAGGGAAAAGAGGGGTCTAGTCTGTGCCAGAGTCTACCTCATGCCTCACATACACATCACTTCAATTTCCTGGCAGTCCTTCAAGATATATGTTAATAGCACATATTTTGTAGTTCCAGGAGAAGTTGCAGCAAGTCCCCAAGCTGTGAGTGACAGCCCTGGGGCCTTTTGAGTTCTCTCACCTAGTTCTTTTTTGTTTTATCAGCAACTCCAAAGTTCTGTGTCTTTATGAAGTCTGCATTTGGCCAATATCTGGAGGCTCTCCGCCATTTATTCAAATGTGAGCTGCCCACTTTTATAGAATGGCTCCTTGATGTAAAGATCATTAAGCTGGAGTCGGTACAAATGAGCTCTTTCCAGAAAGAATTTTGTATTCAGTTATTTTTATTTTATTTTGCAACACAGGGGATTGAACCTAGGGGCACTTTACCTCTGAACTACACCCACAGTCCTTTTTATTTTTTATTTTGAGACAGGTTCTTACTAAGTTGCTGAGTTGCTGAGGTTGGCCTCAAATTTGCGATCCTCCTGCCTCAGCCTCTTGAGTCCCTGAAATTACGGTCACTTGCTGCACTTCCAGCAGGAAGAATACTTTTGTAATTTATGTAGAACAATCATCTTAACTCACAAACAGGCTTCTCCCACTGGGCAAAGGGTAGAGTGAGGACATCACTACTTCCCTATTGGGGAGTTTGGGCCTGCTGCTAGATGAGCAGCACGAAGGGCAGCAGGTGGGAGGGCTTCCTGTGGCAGCACTTAGCCCCCTGCATGCCCATCACACAGCCTGTCACCCATGGTGCTTGCTATTCCCCCATACCTGTCCCTCCTGTCCAGCTGAGCAGAAATATTCCTTGTTTTTTCTGCAATTCTGACCTTCTCTCCTTTGTTCCTCCTTTTTCATCTGTATGACTTGATGAGAAGGGCAGAGACAGAGAGAGGAGAAACTTCATTCAATGTCTACAGATCCTTTCAAGGCCTTCTGAGTTAGTGCCCCCATGGCAGGTGTTCGTAGACTCTCATGCTCCCAGTGGGAGGTGGCCTTTCCCTCTGACTGACCATTCTTTCGGATTTAAAAATGCTACTTCAGCTGGGTGCAGTGGCACATGCCTATAATCCCAGCAATTTAGGAGACTGAGACAGGAGGATTTCAAGTTCAAAGCCAGCCTCAACAATTTAGCAAGGCCCTAAGCAATTTAGCAAGACCATGTCTAAAAAAGAGAGAGAGAGAGAGAGAGAGACAGCTAGAGAGGCTAAATGGTAAGATGCCTCTGGATTTAATACCTACACCAAGCCAAGTGCAGTGGCGCACGCCTGTAATCCCTGCACTTTGGGAGGCTGAGACAGGAGAATCACAAGTTCAAAGCCAGCCTCAGCAATGGCAAGGCACTAAGCAACTCAGGGAGACCCCGTCTCTACATACAACACAAAACAGGGCTGGGGATGTGGGTCAGTCACCAACCAAACAAAACAAACAAAAATGCTACTTCCTCTGACCTGCCCTGATTTTAGACAGAGTGAGTCATGGTTCATCTATCAAAAAAAGTCAAATGTGCTATTAAAAAACTTGAATCAAAACTTTCTTTTTCCTGGGTAATTTTGAACTGCTAGTCCTGAGTGTTGGATCTCCAGTGTTGGATCACACACACTGGACCTCCACCATCCCATGCACTTGACCTCCACTATCGCACACTTAGGTCTGTAATGTCATGAACTATGTAGTGTAGTTTCAGGTGTTTTAGAGAAAAAGGAGGAGGAGGAGGAGGGGAAGAAGAAATGAAAGAGGAGGAGGAGGAGAAGAGGAGGAGGAGGAGGGGGAAGAAGAGGAGGGGGAAGGAGGAGGAGAAAGAAGAAAAATTGAGAAAAACAAATATGGCAAAATGTTACTAATTACAGGATCTTGGTAGGAGGTATGATGGTGAAGTTTGTGCTATTGTGTCTGGAGGAATCCAGACATGGTGGTGCATGCCTGTAATTGGGAGGCTGAGGCAGGAGGATTGCAAATTCAAAGCCAGTCTCAGCAACTT
Organism: Geosciurus inauris; assembly: GCA_004024805.1. Lineage (NCBI taxonomy): Eukaryota > Metazoa > Chordata > Mammalia > Rodentia > Sciuridae > Geosciurus > Geosciurus inauris. The sequence goes on from PVHX01006404.1 coordinate 38,358, forward strand.
AGCGAGACCCTGTCTTAAAATAAAAAAAATAAAAAGGTCTGGGAATGTGGCTCAGTTGTTGAGTGCCCTGGGTTCAATCCTCAGAACCAAATATATATATGAAAGATGACTGACAAATACCATATATTATAAGGACATAATACTGGCTGCTTACTTTCTTGCACTGAGCCTAGATCTTCGAAGTTTGTTATGAGTTTTCTTCATGCATCATTTAAAAAGTCCTTTTGGTTTTTGATTGTTCATGTCAGAAAAAGCCAACCAGTCAAGGAAGGAGGTGGCAGGGCAGATGCTGAGGAGTGAGGCCTGGTGGCTACCACATCTAGAACTCATACCATGTACCATGGGGTCCCCACCTCTAAATGTGGCTCTTTCTATTTATGAAACTTTTGAATATAAAGAAGTTGTTTTTAAACCGGCTCTTCTACGTCAGCTGAGTCTGCCCAGGCCTCAAGTCTTCCAGCACAAACTCAGCCAGAGCCCAGAGGCAATCAGGCATGAGTGTGTTTCGTTTTCCTCTCAGTGACAACCATAGCTAAGGGAGATGCATTCCATGCGACCAGCTGCCAGGGACTTGCAAAGTGTTTCTTCTTGACATAGTGTTGAAATAAAATAACGGGAACGTCTTGGCCTGTGAAGAACCAAGCGAGAATAGAGCCGAGAGCTGCTTCAGCTTCTGAATCATTTGGCGTTGCTTTTCTTGGATGACTGGCTTTGTTAAAAAGCCCTATTTCCCCTCAGACACAGTCTATTGGTGACAGTTGGAGGGACTCAAGCAGTTGGAACTTACTCCTGGTCCCCAGGCTGTGATGGGAGATGCAGAAGGGCATCCCCACTGTGGAGTGGGCACTTGGCCAGGAGGAGTTTCCATCCAGTGATGAGGAAGATCCCTAGAATTTGGGCCTTCTGTGATAAAGGCACTGGCCTGAAGGACAGGACACTAGTCTAACCTGGCTCTCACTGCCTGCGCTGGGCATGCGGCATCATCTCAAAGGTTAGACAGCTGTTACCTGGGGAAGATGGGCTACAGACACAAGAATGGCTTTGGGTGAAAAAGAAGCAACAATTCTGGATTTTGTAAGTCTCCTTATTGTTAAAGGTTGACGATAAATTCAACCAAACACAGAAGAGGCCAAACTCTGTGTAAACTGAAGGCACTGGCTCTTTCTACTGTGACCCACCCCACCCAGGCTCAAGTCCCATTCCTGTCACTTCACAGCCCAGTTATTCCTCAGAAAAATATATGGCACTAACCCTTCCTCCTGGAGGGGGTCCCAGCGTGGACTGGGGTAACTCTAGAGGTCCCTGGACTGAATTGGGAATGTCCCTACCTCCCTCCTCACTCCCCCAGCCTCACTTCCTTCCATCTTTCCCTCTGTCCTTCCCTGACTTGGCTCTGAGCCCTTTCCCTGGACTCCCATGCTCTGTCCAGTCTCCCTGAATCCTATCCATGGGATGGGACAACCCAACACAAACCCATAAACCGCCTTCCACCCAGGCAGCCACCCCAGCTCTCAGTAAACTTGTCAGAGGCCATCAGCATTCCCAAGTCAGCTCATGAACTGCTCTCAGCTCATGAGCTCCTCTGTGTCGAAAACAAACACCCTCCGCCCAGTGCTACTCTGGCGGGCCTACCCCTCACCTGACTTTTCTCAGAGGACAAGGCCTAATGAGCTCACTGCCAATGTTTTGTCATTAGCAAGATTCCAGAGAGGATATGGAGGAACAAAGCACCGGGCTCCAACATGATGCAGAGACAGCTCCTTCATCTTCCTTCTCAGGGACCACTGGAGATGAGTGCATAAAGGACAGTGTCCAGAAGCACACATACCACAGGCTGCAGTACGGAAGGCTCATGGAGCTCTGTCTCCTGCTGGCAGAAGTAGGGTCATGGCAGTGCTGTCATCAGGGAGTATGGAGGGGGCTAAAATCTTATCACTACCATGAAGCAGATGTGCAGAGAAGACACATCAATGCTGTTCCCATGGGGAACCCATGTAGCACACCAAGAGAGACACAGAAAGCACCCCAGGTGAAAAATCATTCTACCTGAGCATTTGCTTTTCTGCAGACTTTACTAGTTCTTGGAAAATGGGTACCTATTGTGGACTGAATGTTTGTGTTCCTCAAAATCCATATGTTGAAGCCTCAACCTCCTAAGTGATGGTGCTAAGAGTTGGGACCTGTGGAAGGTGATTGGGGTTAGATGAAGTCTTAAGGGTGGTGCCGCCATGATGGGATCGATGTTCTTATAAGAAGAGGAAGAAGAAAGAGGGCCTCAGCGACCATTTCATTTCCATGTGAGGATACAGCAAGAAGGTGGCCAGGTACACCCTAGTGGTGGGAAGACACCCCCATCAGAAACCAACCATGCAAACAAACACCTTGGTATTGGACTTCTGGCCTCCAGAATGGTAAGCAATAAATATCTGCTGTTCTAGTCAACCAGTCTGTAGTATTTTGTATGGCAGCTCAAGTTGACTAAGACCATACTTCAACACACATCTTTTTTTTTTTTTTTGGTACTGGGGATTGAACTCAGGTATACTCGACCACTGAGCCACATCCCCAGCCCTATTTTGTGTTTTATGTAGAGACAGGGTCTCACTGAGTTGCTTAGCGCCTCGCCGTTGCTGAGGCTGGCTTTGAACTCACGATTCTCCTGTCTCAGCCTCCCTAAGTGCTGGGATTACAGGCTTGCGCCACCGCGCCCAGCTTCAATACACATCTTTTAAGGCAAGCAGCTGGCATGTCTCATTTGCCAAGATGAGATAATTGTACACTTAGCTAAACTACCTATTCATCCCAGCAAAGACCCTCACCCATGACCACCAGCCCAAACTAAGCATACTATGGCTTCGTCCCTTAGCCCAGCACCCTGTCCAGGTAATCCTAAGAGGGCTTCCCTAAGGAGCACGAATGGGGCCAGTGTCAAAGTTAATAATGTTAACTCAATATGGTATAGCTGTGATGGCCGAGGGTATAAGCATTTGGCATTCATTTTCTTTTACTTTTCCTTTTTTGCAGTGGTACTGGGAATTAAATCTAGGGCCTCATACATAGTAGGCAAGCACTGAGCTATATCCTCAGCCCTTTTTATTTTATTTTGAGACAGGGTCTTACTAAGTTTCCCAGGCTGGTCTCACACTTGCAGTCCTCCTGCCTCAACCTCCCAAGTTGCTGGGATTACAAGAGTGCACCACCGTGAGCAGCATTTACTATCTTTGAATCCCCATCATGACCCTATGAAGAAGCAGTATTATCTCTGTTTTGCAGAGGAGGAAACTAGGATACAGAGACATAAACTCCTTGTCCAAGTTCCCACAGCCAGTGCCAGATGGACCAGGCTTCAAACTCTCATGGCTCTGACATCAAGCTAAACGCAGTGAATAAAAATTAGAGAGAAAAAGTTGTTGATCAAGATCTCATTCCTTCCTTCCTTCCTTCTTTTCTTGGATGCTGGTGCTATCACTTTTTGATGTTACTTTTTAAAGAAAAAAGGAAGCAAAGACGAATATTAAAAACAAAGAAACAGAAAACTTCAGTTTATCAGCTCAGGGGGACCAAACCTGGAGACAATGACTTGAAGCTTAAGAGGCTGTGCAGAGACAATAATGTCTGTGGATACCAACGACCTCCCACCCTCCTCACTTCTGCCTTAGTACTTGAGGGCTGCCTATTATTAAAAGACGTGATTCTCAAATATTGTCAGCTGGTGCTCTGCTGTCAGAGGCCAGTGCGCCTATCGACACCAACAGCTTTCATCCACGTCACCCTTATCATTCACACATACAATGCATTTGTCCTAGAAAGAAGATATTGCCAAGTTTAGAGCCCCTGGGAACCACCTGGCAACCCCACACTGCAGCCACACGGAGCTGGCTTAAATTCTCACACTGCTGCTCTGCCCCAGGCCTCGGTAACCGCACCTCGGTGTTCTCATCCATGAAGGGGGCCGACAGGCCATGTCTTAAATGTTTGTTGAAAGCTAAGTAAGATCAAGGCACAATGATCCTTCAGTAAATATTGCTCTCCTTCTCCATCTGATAAGATAGCATAGACACCTATTATAGAGTTGCCCGGAAAGGCCAGAGGATGTGGAGAGATGTGTATCTTTAGGACAGTCCTTTGACATAGAAAACAGGGGATTTCTATGGGAACTCAAAGTTAAAACCTGCTTAGTTTCACTATTGCTTTCCATGGCATTGAACATTGTTTCAGTTCCCTCTGGTACCCCTCTTTTTGCCTGCAGAAGCCTCTCACTCCCTGCCCCATCTTGCCCTAGTCCCTCCTGTTCTTGCTAAAACATGCAGGGAATGGGTCGTTCTTCCCACCCTTTCCTCAAATCCCTCCCACGACTTCCCACTGCCCTCCTCAAGAAGGTCACGGCCTCCCCTGACCGGGCATCCTCCTGCATCCTGAAATCAGGCAGTCCTCCTGAGTCTCTCCTTGCCACAGCCTACACAGCCCACCTCCTGCCTCCCGGAAGGTCTCTCAAACTCCTTCTCTTCCAGACCCAAAGAGCTCCGGGCCCCTACTCCAGGAGAATGCCAGAGTTCTCCCTCTCAGGCTCCCATTCCACTGTGTACATCCCTGCTTAGGGTTTTAATCTCTCTGTGCTCGCTGTTCATTCATCTGTCTCCCCAGTGAGCTAACAATTCCCCCAAGGTCAAAGACTGTGACTTCACATCATAGCTGACAGTTGGTGGGTATGCAAATAATCTATTGGGAGACAGGCTAGTGAGAAATTCTCTCAGTTCCCTGAACCTGTGCCTAGTGGCCCACTAGAGCCTGGGTTCTTGTCCCCTGCCCACACCAGCGTCCTTCACAACACTTTCCTCTTTGCTAAGGATTATTCCAAAATTCTGAGTCTCTTCATATATTAGCAAAAGCAGGCATAAGTATAGTTTGGGTATATGCTTGGCCTTGTGTATATACTGATGGGATTTATCACAGAGACTAGTACACTCTTGCCTCATGACAGACTACTCTGTCACTTGTGGCTTAAAGCAACAAAATGCATCCTCACATAGTTTCTATGTGTGGGGGACTCAAAGAGGCCTGGCTGGTGGTTCTGGCTCACATTTTCTCTCCTTCAACTGCCACTGGGGCTGCCTCATCTGAAGGCTTGCTGGAAGCTGATTATCTGCTTCAAGTTCATTGATGAGGCTGTTGGCTAAAGGTCTCAGTTTCTTGCCACTTGGGCCTCACCATGGAGTAGCTTGTGTTGTGTATAGCTGGCTTGCCCCAGAGTGACAATTCAAGAGAAAGAGTGATCCAGATAGAAGGTACAAGGTCACCGTAAGCTGTAGTCTCCAAATCATACCACTTCCTCTGCCAGGTACAATTCTTCACAAGTGAGTCACAGAGTCCATCTTCAAATTTGAGGGGAAATTGTTTTATTTGGCTTTTTCACTGCTGTGATAAAAAGACCTGACAAGAACAATTTTTAGAGGAGGAAAAGTTTATTTTGGGCTTACGGTTTCAGAGGTCTCAGTCCATAGGTGGCTGGCTCCATTGCTCTAGGTCCAATGTGAGGCAAAACGTCATGGCAGAAGATTGTCATAGAGGATGGCAGCTCAGGACATGGCCAGCAGGAAGCAGAGAAAGACTCCCCTCACCATGGACAAGATGTATATCTCAAAGACATGCCCACATGAACCTACCTCCTCCAGCCACACCCCTACCTGCCATCCAGTCAATCCTTATCAGGAGATTAATGTACTGATTAGATTGAGGCTCTCAAGACCCAATCATTTCACCTCTAAACTTTCTTGCGTTGTCTCACAGATGAGCTTTTGGGGACACCTAATATCTAAACCATAACAGAGATGAATTAAGTTTTACCCCTTAAGGAAGGAATAACAAAGAAGTCATGGGCCAACATTTTAAATCCACAACTAGTTTTCCCATTAAAAGAAAATGTGTATTGAATGAAATAAGGACTTCATGCATTAAATATATTGACCTCTTGCAGTATTTTATAGATTTCAAATGCAAGCTTTTTTTTCCCCTTCATATTTGAGCACCTCTGCAATCAGGAGCCATTTTTCCAATAACAAGCCTAGTTTCACTGAAATGTGATATTGTGTGTGGGGCTCCATGCCCAGCATTGGTGCACTTAACCATTATGTCAACCCTAAAAAGAGGTTATGAAGAGGGCTCTGTTAAATGTGGACCCCTGGGTATTTGTTAGAGACATAGGATAACTTGTCTGTACTAATACCTGGACAAGGGTAGAACCACAAATGTGACCCCAGAGGCCTGACATGCATGGTCCTCAGTCTTTACATTGTATTATTATAACTGGGTGATAAAAAAAAAAGTGTTTGGAAGGCTTCATTTCAATTACTTCTTTCCATCCTGCCCTCTTAACCTTGTTTTTGTATCTCTTCAACATTTGGGCATGTTCCATTAGCTTTTGGTCACTTTTGAATTATTCAAATGTCAATTCCAAAATCAATGAAATGTCGTCTCCTCCCTTCTTGCAATACAGATACCTACGGCTTGAGGGTATGGTGTGAGGCTAATATTTGCCAGCCTGACTAGATTGAGTAATGCCTAGAAAATTGGTAAACACACTTCTGGGTGTGTCTGTGAGGGTGTTTCTAGAAAAGATTGGTATGTGGATCAGGAAACAGTGTGATGACCTGCCCTGAATTTGGGTGACACCATCTAGTAGGCTGGGGCATGGATGGAAAGAAGAAACAAAAGAGGGTAGCTCACACATGTGCATACCACACTCTCCTGGAGCAGGTGTGCCTTTTGCTGCTGCCATAGCCTGTGGACTTCAGATGCCAGATTCTTCAGCCTTTGAATGCAGATTTGCACCAGTAACTCTACAGGAGGCTTCCAAGCCTTCAACCTCAAACTGGAGCTGCATCATTGTACCTTTTGTTCTGAGTCTTCCAGCTTCTGCTTTTTTGTTTTGTTTTGTTTTTGGTACCAGGGATTGAACTCAGGGGTACTTGACCACTGAGCCAGATCCCCAGCCCTATTTTGTGTTTTATGTAGAGATAGGGTCTCACTGAGTTGCTTAGCACCTCACCATTGCTGGGACTGGCTTTGAACTTGTAATTCTCCTGTCTTAGCCTCCCTAAGGGCTGGGATTACAGGCATGAGCCACCGCACCTGGCTCCAGCTTCTTGAACTGAACATTTATTGGTTCCTCCAGCTCTCCAGCCTGCAGATGCTAGGTGGGACTATTTAGCCTCTGATGATGTGAGCCAATCTAATAAATCCTCTAGAGTAAATATCTATAGTAAATATGTATAGATGTATAAGTGTGTATATTTCATATTTTGTTACTTCCGTTCCCCTGGAGAACCCTAATGCAGAGGCTAAGAGGACAGGGTAAGGGAGCTGGACTTTTGCTCCATGCCCTGCCCCCACCCCAGGAACAGTAGGCAGGGCAAGCTGTGGTTCTGAAATAGCTCCTCCCTACCTGTGCTCTGGGTTGGCTCTTCTAAGAATAATGGAAGGGTGCAAAAGCAGGCTCTTCAAATACCTAGGGCTTGGACATCATTTTTCTCTCTGTTCTCAAAAACTACATCTCTAGGTCACACCTTTGGCAATTGATTCTCCTGTTCAAAGAAGTCTAAATGCTGGATCTCTCCTGCCAGGTTCCCCAAGGCCCAGTGCTCCAGAGTTCCACCTCTCCTAGCTGACTGGTTTCCCCAAAGCTGCTAGTTGCCGGGCCCCTTGCTTGGAGGAGTAAGACTCATTGGCAAGGCAGAAAGCCAGTTCATTTCTGTGCTGCCCATCCTACATGCCACAGGTAGTCCAGGACCCTTACACACCACAGGTCAACTGGTACAAATACAGTCCCAGCCCCAGCCCCCAGATCCCTGCCTAAACACACATCCAATGTGCTTAGGTGTATCCCTTCTTGCAATCCTTACCTTGTTCTCCACACCCCATCACCTTGAAGGAATCTTATGGGAGAAGACCAGAAGCATTCCAATAATGTGATCTCCCAAATATTCTGTCTCTTCTCCCCTCTATAGCCTTCCTTGTAGACTGGGAGGGCAGGGGACATAGGGCCTTTTCTGCTTAGATGTCCTCAGAAATAGAAGAGGGGTTAATGTTTGTGTCCTATGTTTAAGGCTGGATCCATGAAGCCATTTCTTATTCCCATTTGCAATTCATGCAGGCATGAGTTTGTACTGGTGTCTACTGAAGAAGGGTGCCCAAGAGCATGAAGGGCACCAGGTCATGAACCCACCAATCTGGGATGCTCTAGGCAGGCCTCCTTTCTAACCCACATCGGAGGGCTATGTGACTATAGGAGGCTGGCTTCAAGGTGAGCAGCTAAGAGGTGGGTGGGGGTAGATGAGGAATTTCAAGCTCTAAGCAGCAGGCTTAGTCCATTTTCTGTTACTATAGCTAAATTCCACAGAATAATTTATATAGGAAAAGAAGGTTTATTTGGCCCATGGTTCTGAAAGGTAGGAAGTTCAAGATCAGGTGGCCACATCTGGTGAGGATAACCACAGCTCCCTTAGCAGCTGGCTCAGCTCTCATAGACCTCTCTGAACTTAGTCCTACCTTCCCTCTGTCCCTAGCTTGGGCCTCACCATTCTCCTGCCCTGACCCTCCCCCTGTCAGGCTGGGAGGAGATGAACATTGTCAATGAGACATGTTCATCTGTGCTCTTATCTGAGCCCAAGCAGGTATAGACCTGCATCAGGGCTATGTCACCTTGATCCCCTCAACACTGGACTTCAGTGCTAGACAACAGAGGAGTGGCCTTCCTATGTCTGAGCATACCCAGCCACTTTCTGTACCCTCCCATCACAATAGGGTCACCCACCCCAATGGCAGAGTCCCATATATTCAGTAATGACTTCAAGATCCCAGAGGGGAGGGACCCAGTGTCCTTCAGCACATGCCTCTCTCTCCGACCTGTGCCTCACTTTTATCCTCTTCTGTTCTCAGGGACCAGAAGGAGTATCTTTTCCTTATTCCTTTAGGTCATATCCTCCTCTGACCAGAGCACCAGAGACCACAGCAGAGACTTCAGAATGTCGGGACAGGAAGAAGGACCACCACCCTCCAGGAAAAGGATCTTAGGGAGCACTCCATCTTTACCAAGCCCCTTTCTCCTGCCCAGGCCTCATGGCTCAGCCTAAAAGATGATAAAGACTGCCAGGCTGCGGAGCTCCTCAGAGAATTAAATGTCATGATTTAATATTTACACTGTGGCCCTCTTTCAAATGTAGTCCATGAGGATTCAACTTTGCATAAGCATTAGTGAAACCTCTCAAGCAAGTAGGATTTAGCCCAAACTTTCCTGTTTGAGTATTAAGATGATGATTGCAACACTAAGGATATGGCTCAGTGGCAGAGCATTTGCCTGGCATGCATGAGGCGCTGGGTTTGATCTCCAGCACTGAAAAAAGAAGAAAAAAAAGATAATTGCTAATACCAAAGAGAGAATCTTATCATTTTGCACAGGTTCCTGTAAGTGCTTATGCAAGATGGACCTTGAAAATATGTAAGCAGTATAATCCAACACCTGAGTAAATCAATCTCCCCAAATCCACATGCTTGTCTCTTTGTGATAAGATCAGAGGAGAATCCTTTTCTTCATTCTTTTTGTTGGGTTCCAAATGTTCTCTGATAAGCTCAGTTTCTTTCTTTCTTTCTTTATATTATTTTTTGTGTGTGTGTGGTGTTGGGGATTGAACCCAGGGCTTTTTGCATGCAAAGCAAGCACTCTACCAACTGAGCTATATCCCCAGCCCAAACTCAGTTTATTTTTAAATTGGGAAAAAGAAAACCCCAACAACTTATTGAAAATGAGTGCAAGAAAAGTTACCCGTACCATTTATAGGCAATTTTACAGTTTTATCACCAGAACTTGGGCTCCAGGGAAAAATGTCACTTCCTTATTTGGGGAACTCTTGCCCAGTGCCTGGAAAATGGTAAACGCTGGGAGGTACATTTCCTTCCCTCTCCTCCTACACTTTGCACCACCCTCTTCTGAATATTCATGAGCCCAGCAGCAGAAGAAGGTGTTCTGAATGGAAAAGGCCGCCTGGCCACCTTCTCAGTTTGCATTGCAGTTTCTCTGCTTCTGTCCCTCAATGCCTCCAGCCCTAGGCCTGCTTTCTCAGTCTGTAAACCCCTCCACTGGCTGGCTTATGTGGGTAGATGCTGCACATTCCAAAGGCTGATGGGATACATTTTATGGGGCATTGCAGGTGACAAACCCTGAGCCACCAGAAGAACTAATGTGGGTAACAAGGAGCCACAGCAGTTAGACAGTCATAGTCTAATAAGAAACACTACCGTCTATGGACACTACATGCTCCCCTGCCCATTGGGCTTCGTGGAGTCTCACTCTAGAGCCAGTCCAGTGAAGTCCCCAAAGTCTTGAGGAGCTCAGGCAGGGGCACATGCAACCACTGTGTCACAGACCTGACTTTGGGGTCAACCTTTTCTTTGTGTGCTGCAAAGGAACACACCTTCTTTTCTAAACACCAGTCAATGTTGTTCAATTGCCATCTTTATCCCAAGGAAGGGGACCCATGCATTCCTTTTTCTCCTTACTATGTTATACAGTCCCTAAGGGCTTGTGTTTCTGTCTTTAATGTTCCCTCAAAGGGCACCTCTGATATTCAGGCATAGTGGTGCACTCTTGTACTCCCAGAGACTAGAGAGGCTAAAGCAGGATGTTTCCTGGTTCAAGGCTAACCTAAGCAACTTAGTGAGAAGATCCTGTCTCAAAAGAAAATAAAAAGAGATGGAGATTGATATCGATGGTGAAGTAAGTGCCTGCCCAGAATTGTACAAGACCAAGAGCTCAATACCCAGCACTCCCCGCCCCCCGCAAAAAAAAAGGCACCTCTAGGTCACATTCCCTCAGTTCTTATGTGCTTTATCAGTAACAGCAGAGGATGTTTAGGACAAGGTGGAAAGGCTTGGACTGAAAACAACTAATTAGTTTGTCAGCAAGTATTGTACACCAGCTACCCATGAGAATCAGAACACAAAATGGAAGGCATCACCCTAGGGGAGCACCTGCCACCCACAAACTGAAAATGTGATCTGCAGATGTCTAAAAGCAGAGAGGAAGCATCATGAGGCAGAGTACTTAGGAAGAACTTAAAGAAAGAGCCAGCCCACAGGAATCTTGTGTTCTATGCATTGAGCAAGTAGGTCCCGTAGGTGAGGACCAGGAGATAGGCAGGGCTATCACAACTTTTTGGGGAAGAGACCAAAGAGATGTGCCTGTGGAAGTAGGTGGGTTAATGAAAATGCTTGGTAATAGTTTAGTCTCATAATATAGATGACCAGCACCCACTGAGCTAAGGCAATGCTAACAGCTCTGTGTGCATCCCCTCATTTAATCCTCTGAGTTAGGAGGTTGTGCCTCCATTTTACAGATGAGAAAAGCAAGATTCGCTGAGTTTAAAAATCACACAGTGAGTTACTTGCAGGAAGGAGGTATCTAAACCCAGATCACCACCAGCCTCTAGCGCTGACATGCGTAACCACTCCCTCCCTTGTCTATGCAGGACCGACCAGGCTCCAATTAGTCAAAATGTTCAAAGAGAAAGAGACAGTCTGGAACAGCTCCAAGTCCTCTCACTCACAAGAATGTCAATTACCCAAAGGTATGCTCTATTTTATACACACACACACACACACACACGCACACATTTCTGAATGTATATCATATGTCTGTATACACATATGTAGATGTGTAATATACACAGATGAACATGCGTACATATTAAATATATATCACATACTCTCACTCGTATATGCTCAGAAAATTCTAGAATGATACCCTGTACGATCAAAGACTGCCACCTCAGAAGACTTAGTGGGAATTTGGGTACATAAGAGAGGAACTTCTATTTCCATTTGATATCCTTTCTGCAACATCTGGATTTTTATTGTGTGCCTACTCTACTTTAACAGCTGTAGAATAAAAATAAAATAAGGCATAGCTCTGAACTGAAGTGTGAAGGAAGAAAGGGGTGTCCTATGAGATCCACTGTCCATAATAACTTGGTGACATGTGGACAGAGGTGGAGACCGGACTACAGACTATGTTCTTAGAAAGCTCCAAATAGTGACTTCATTGCTGCCTCAGAGGATTCGGGAGTATTTCAAAAACAAATCTAAACAGTTGCTGGGAAAGCACTTGATTTGCTTTATACTAGCAAATGAAGCTGCTCTGAGCAGAACTTTCCAGGCTCTGAGATTCCTGCAGTGAGCCTGCGGAGGTGGAGGTCAGCCTAATGGGTAAATGAGATGAAGCAGCTGCTTTTGATTGTACAAAATCCCCCAACCGGGTCCCAAAGAGAACAGAGCTATTTTTGAAGCTGTAGTAGAGCTGGAGCTTTTCAAACTGCTGGGAGCATGCTCATGGCAGGTCAGTTTTCTGTACCTTTGCTCCCTGTTTCCTACAGAAATCGAGCACTAAATATTCATCCTCACGGATCACTTCTCAGGCACTTCCTGACCTCATTTGTGGAAAACGAAACAAGATGTTTTTCAAAACCTGCGAATGTTGAGAGAGAAATCTAAAAGGATCTAACGAATTCCCGATACTGAAAAAAGTTAATGGAACATTCCTTCCATGACAAGGAATAGCTGGTAGCTTGTGCAATGTTTGATCTGAAAGAAAAAGAGATGGAGAGAAAGAGAGGGGGAGGGGAGGAAGGGAGGAGAAGACAGGAGAAAGAAAAAGAGAAAGAGACAAATAGGACAGGAGGGAAGGAAGAAGGAAAAAAGAAGGAAAGGAAGGGAAAGAAAGGGGAGAAGGGCTGAAAGAAGAGAGAAAAAAAGAAGAAGAATGGAATGAAGGATGGGAAGAGAAAGAAGAGAGGGCAGGAGGAAAACGACAACAGGAAGAGAAAAGCACGCTTCCGTTTGGTTACGGGAGGTGAACTCCTTAAGCATCCACGCTGAGGCTTGGGTTTGCCCATCCAGCCCTCTACTCCAATAATTCTTTCTTCTCAGCTCTGAATCCTCTTGACTCCTTACTTGGTCAGCCCACAGGAAATAAATCTGTCCTCCTCTGGGGGGATTTAAGGAGCCCTGGTTCCACCTCTAGCGTTGCCCTTTAAGCCCTGCTTCTTGCTGTTACCCTTTGCCTTCGTTGTCATAACTGGCTCATCCTGAGGCCCAGGCTTCCCACGATAAATGTCCAGCCCCACAGACCTGCTGGCTGCACTGTCCCGACAAAGTGGTCACCATTGCTGCCTGCCCAACAGCCATCACCTCCTTGCTAAGAGAGTTCAGTTTTGTTCAGGAAGCTGGGGTCCTGTGCCTCCAAGGAGTTGGGCTCACTCAACCCTACCAAGTGGCAAGTCTGGTTGATAGGACCTGAGTTAAGGCAGCTGTGGGGAGTTTTGGGGGTGTTCTCCTTGCCCTTACTGTGTGACCAAGAATGGAATACAACTTCTGTGACCTGTGGCCACTGTTGAGGGTGTGAAGACCAGAGCTTCTACAGGCTTCCCATGACCCTGGGGAGCAAGCCAGGATGTTTCAGTGGAACCAGGGAAAGGCCAGATCCGGCAACAGCTGCCCTCCAGAGCTCCTGGTAGGATTCTCACTCCTTAGAAAACTCAGAGAGAACTCCAATCGTTGCAACCTCAAAAGGAGAAAAAAGGACTCTTCCAGTCCTTGAAAGGAAGGGAGGGAGGAAGGGAGGTAAAGAAAGGACCTCTGATCTTCGCAATTTTTACTGTTTTTTCCCTCCATTTTTATAGTGTGTTTTTGTCTTCTACATTTTTTATTGGTGCATCACAGTTGTTCATAATGATGGGATTTGTTGTTAAATATTCATACATACTCACAATATGATAACATAATCTGGCCAATATCACTCCCCAGCATTTCCCTCCCTCCTTCTCCTCCTTTCACCTCCTAGCCCTTTTCCTCTACTGCTCTCCCTTCCATTTTTATGAGATTCACCACCACCACCACCATGTTTCTTTTCCTTTTTCCTCTCTAACTTCCACATATGAGAGGAAATACATGATCATTGACCTTCTG
>PVHX01006404.1:52470-101206 GCA_004024805.1 Geosciurus inauris
CCCAGCACTTAGGGAGGCTGAGACAGGAGAATTGCGAGTTCAAAGCCAGCCTCGGCAACGGCGAGGTGCTAAGCAACTCAGTGAGACCCTGTCTCTACATAAAACACAAAATAAGGCTGGGGATGTGGCTCAGTGGTCGAGTGCCCCTGAGTTCAATCTCCAGTACCAAAAAAAAAAAAAAGATTTCCATTTTATATAATAAGATTTCCACCTTTGAAAGTGGACACAATCATGAAGGAAGGCTGGGGAAGGGAGGTTGGGACACTGGAGATGTTCATACCCAACAGTAAAACCAAGAAGGCAGAGGTGAGTATGGCCTCCTTGGACCTGAAAAAAAAAAAAATCAAAGTTCATCTCCTTAAAGTCTTCTCCAGATTTTCCACATGTTTTTTCCCAGTAACCCTCCACTTGGACAAAAATTATGTTTAAAAAAATAGTCCCCAAATGGGAAGATATGGAAAGTCATTTTGCAGTAAGATGTTCACTATGGTATTATATATAATAATAAACACAAACGCCCACCAAAAGAGAAGGAGATGATGGCATGCTCCCTGGTGGAGTGCTACACCTCTTTTAAAAGAAAGTTTACATAAAGCCTGTTTAAGTAATATAAGGTAAAAAGGAAAGATTCGAAAATCAAATGGTCTGGGGCGTGTCTCAGTTGTACAGAGTTTGCCTAACATGTGTGAGATCCTGGTTTTGGTCCCGGGTGCTGCAAAAACAAACAACAACAATAAAAATGAAAGTACATTAAACTTTGTCCCAGGAACCAAACCCTTTTATGCTCAGTGAGCTTTTATCTCCATGTGGTGGGAAAGTAAGCAGTTGCTGTGATTTCTGCACATGCCACATTCTCTATGATTCTCAGACACTGCAGCAGAGACTTCTGTGGAGTCTTGGGAATGAGCTGAGGAGCTCACACTGCCAGGAGGGCTTCCTATATAGAGATGCACCTGGGCCAGTGTCCTGCCTCACAGAAGAGCAAGGGCTCGTCTCCCAGTTTCCACATCTGTGATTTTTAGGGCTCACTACCTCCATCTCCTTCTTCCTCTCTACTCAAACACTTCAATGACTTTTTTTTCTCTAGGGAACACTGTTCCCCTTTATCTACTAACTTACCATCCTCCAACACACCCACCAAATACTAAATTAATATCTGAATCATTTGCCTATTTATTTTTTATTTTGATACTGTGGATTAAACCTAGGGGCACATTACCACAAAGCCATATCCCTAGTACTTTTTTATTTTGAGACAGGGTTTCACTAAGTTGCTGAGCATCTCTAAATTGCTGAGGCTGGCTTTGAACTTGCAATCCTCTTGCCTCGACCTCCTGAGTCCCTGGGATTACAAGTGTGTACCCTGCACCTGGTGGATTGATCATTTGTCTTTTGTTTTAATCAGTTTTTTCACCACAGTGACCAAAAGACCTGACAAGAACAATTTTAGAGGAGAAAAAGTCTACTTGGTACTCACAGTTTCAGAGGTCTTAGTCCATAGACAACCAACTCCAATGCTCTGAGCCCAAGGTGATGCAGAACATCAGGGTGGAGGAAGAAATCAGCTCAGGACATGGCAACAAGGAAGGAGAGCAAGAGCTTTGCTCACCAGAAACCAAATATAAACCCCAAAGGCACGCCCCCCCCCCCCGGGATTCACCTCCTCCAACCACAGTTTACCTGCTTATACAGTCACTACCCAGTTAATCCCTATCAGAGGATTAATCTTCTGATCAGGTTACAACTTTCATAATCTAATCACATCATCTCTGATTGGTCTTGTGTTGTCTCACACATAGGCTTTGGGGAAACCCTCTTATCTAGACCATAACAGCTTTTAAAGAACAAACTTTCAAGCCTCAAATGTCCAGGCTCCTCTGTAGATAGTCCCTGCCTTCTGGACTTACCTGCTGTTTTTTCAGTTGATGTCCTGTTCTGTTTGTTGGGAATTATTCTGATGGTGACTCCGTAAGCCATCAGAAATACCATGAGGACAGGGCTGGCAACCTTTCACTTGGGGAATGACCACTTTGAGTGTCCAGGGACTACAAGAGCACCTGTGTGAGATCGATCACACAACTGCATGTCCTCAGGGCACAACACAAGCAAGGGGCCTGGGAACACCCCAGACTGCAGACTTCCCCTTAGAACTGTGATACCTAGGGCTTGTGCAGCGCTAACTGGAACTGGCTCATGCCCAGGAAGACTGTGCAGGCAAGCCCTTGTGGGCAGGGAAGAGGCTGACTGGTCCTGGCAAAGAAAGGAGGCGCCTGAGGAAATGGAGCCTGCAATGAGACTCCTCTCAATAAACAACCCCCAGCGAAGAGAGCATAACCCCATTTCTCAATGGGAGCTGCCCTTTTCTACTGTTGTGTAATTGCAAAGATCACCCAAACGTTTGGGAGAGACCACACATTGCTTTTCCGGTTGTATAAATATAAATGCAGGGCTGGGATTGTAGCTCAGCGGTAGAGCGCTTGCCTCGCATGCGTAAGGCACTGGGTTCGATCCTCAGCACCACATAAAAAACAAATAAATAAAGATATTGTGTCCATCTACAACTAAAAAAATATTTAAAAAAATATATATATAAATGCAGCAGCTACCAGAGCTCCTAGGGTATAAATGAGAAGATAAGGAACAGGCCTGTGCAGGGGGAGAGGGCAGCTGCCTACCCCTATCGGCCCCTCCCCCTGCTGTCCCTCCCCCACTGCTCTCCCCACTATCATGTCTCACCCCACCCCATCCCCTTTGCCTTGAAAAGCAATGCAGGGCAACCCACTTGTCAGTCTGAAGTAAGAAAGGAGGCCTGGGGTTGGGGGAGTGAGGTTCTCTTTCTTGGCTTGGGGCTTTGGAAGATTCCCATCACTTGTAAAAGGATAACACTTCTTCTTTCCGTCTCCAAAATCTGGGCATATCTCCAATCTCTGGACACATCTTTGTGTCCATCATTGGATATAGAAGGAAATGAGCCCTTAGCCTTCTTCTGGAGGTTCAACCAGGGCAGCTGGTGCCTCGCCCGGTCCACTGGGCTTTGCCCATTGCCAGCCGGCCTTTAAATCTGCTCTGTGAGCACCTTGTTGACGGTGTTTTCCTGATTCAGCTCTGTCCTGCAATAGGCTGTGGCTGATGGCTGTAGGCTCCTTAGCATGCCAGCAAGCCCACAGAGGGTTGTGACACTCACTCTTTGACTAAGCTGTCTCAAACATGAACAATCAGAATGTAGTTACTGGTGACTGACTGTGTTAGGGAGAGTCAGAAAATTCACCGAGGGCAGGTAGCTGGGGCATGTGGTGGCTTTGCCTCCCATGTCAAGCTCTAGAGTCTACCTCATTTCTGCTCCTATTGCCTGTAAATCCTGTGGTCAGGTACCTGGTCCTCAGACTTTGTCTTCTCTATGACATGGTGCCACAATGAGAGGCCCTTCTTCTGAGGTTGGTGGTAAGGATTAGGGGAGCTGGTACATGCTAAAGTCTGCCATGTGGCAACTGTTCAAAATGTTCATAATCAGTACTAATCATTTCTTGGGGATTTGTTTAGTCATCACATAGGTTAGAGTCAGAATTTGTTGAGGTAAATCCCATATTGAGTGCAGTGGATCATGAGCATATAAACAACTGATGGTCATTATTTGTTATTTTTCTGCACACTGTGGTTTGCTCCTATTACGAAGAGTTGTGGCTGGGCCTGGTGGTAATCTCAGCTACATGTGAGACTGAGGAAGGAGAATCTCAAGTTCAAGGCCAACTTGGGCAAATTTGTGAGACCCTGTATTATTAAATAAATAAATTAATTAATTAATTAATTAATAGAACTGGGGATGTAGCTCAATGCTAGAGTGACCCTGGGTTCAATTCCCAATACTGAGGGAAAAAAAACAGAGAATAAAAAAAGACAGAATAGACTGAAAACCCTATTTTAGTCACAGAGAATTAAAAAATATATATATATATAATAAAATAATTCCAAATTTCTGAATAGTACAAGTTTCAACAACATTATGAATGGACCATTTTACTGTTTCATATATTGATTTTCTGATGATAATTTTGTAATTTACTATTTCAAACAGGAGGACACATAGACTATGATCATGAATATTTTACTATCTGAATTTGAACATTCTACAAACTTGAAAAATGCCTGGTGCAAAAATTTCAACTTAAACTCCTACAGAAGCCCCTCTTCTGATTAATAATGCTTTTGCATGAACATGGGCCCACACAGAGATTTTTAACTGTTTGAATTAAAAGGAACCTAATGATTTGGGGTTGACATGTTATCTTAGTCCATTTTCTGTTGCTATAATGAAATACTTGAGACTGGATAATTTATAAACAATAGAGGTTTATTTTTCAGGCACATGGTACATTCCTGTAATTGGGAGCCTGAGGCAGGAGGATCACAATTTGAGGCCAGCCTTAGCAACTGAGCAAGACCTTCCCAAAATAAAAAATAAAAGAGCCTGAGGATGTAGCTCTGTGCTAGTGCATCCTGGGTTCGAGCCCCAATACCACAAAAATACAAACTAGGAATAGAGTTTTATTTGGCTCACCACTCTGAAATCTAGGAATTTTAAGAACATAAGTGCCAGCATCTGCTGAGTGTCTTTGTACTGCATCAAAACATGCATAGGACATAACATGGTGAGACAGCAATAGAGCAAATGTGCTTTAGATCTCTCTTTCTTTGTACTGGAAATTGAACATGCTAGACAAGCACTCTACCCCTGAGCACTGAGCTAATGCCATCATTGGGCTCCTACCTCATGACCTCATCTAACCCTAATTACCTCCCAAAGATCCCATCTCCAAACCAGTAACATATGAATTTGGGGATTAAGATTCTAACATGTGAACTCTAGGGGACACATTTGAATTGTAACACATGTCCTCCCTTGATACCAAAACATGATTCCATCTTCAGACCTGCTCACCTATCACAGCTGCTTCCTGACCTCTTAGGGACAGTGTAAAGTGGATGCACCTTTGTCCTGGCAGAGATAGATCCATTGCTGTCTGCATGTAACTATCCCCTGACCGCCTGTGAGGCAGCCAGGGATCCACTTTGCACAGAGGCAGTGGATCTGGTTTTCCTGTTCAGAGTAGATCATCTACAGGTAACCTGGGAAGTTGAATTCCTTCCTCAAGGACACTATGCTTAGGGTCAAGACATTGATGACATCACTCAAGATCACAGTATTAGCAAACACACTCCTTACGGGGAGTCACTCATGGATGTGCGTGGACCAGGTTCAGGTTAGGGACCCTTGGCTCTAGGAACTCAAAGGCAACCATTCCTGAAAGTGACTTAGGTGTGCCAGGGTCACATATGGGAAGCTAAATGTTGAGAGTCATAATCCAGGCCTGTAGGGCCAGGGAATGACTTTAAAGTAGGTAAGACTTATGGGTTATGGCTTATGTGTAGAAAGAAAATGACTATTTAATGCTTCATGTTTGTATTTTTGCCTCATGTTTGTAGTTTGCAGGGTTACCATAACAAAGTAACCCATACTGAATGGCTAAAACAACAGGCATTTATTCTTTTGGAGTTCTGCAAGTTCAAGATAAAGGTGCAAGCAGGGCTGGTAGCTACTGAGGCCTCTCTTCCTGGCTTATGCTTAAGTAGCCACCTTCTCCCTATGTGCTCACATAGTCATCCTCATTATGTTCTAATCTCCTCTTGTTTTACTGGACACCAGTTAGATTGAGTTAGGGCCTGCCCTAATGAACTAATTAAACTTTAATTACCTCTTTAAAGATTATACCTCAAATTCAGTCACATACTGAGCTACCAGAGTTTCAATCTTGGAATCTGGGGGACAGAATTCGACCCATAGCAATATTCCAAATTTATTTTTCTTCATAAAATACTATTGGGCTGTTAATGTGGCTCATTGGTAGAGTTCTTTCTTACCATGTTCCATCCCAGCACTGCAAAAATAAATAACAATAATAATAATGATACTATTCATTTCATACCCATGTGGGATGGCACAGGCCTATAATAACTGAGGAGGATGAGGCAGGAACATTGCAAATTTGTGGCTAACCTGGGCAACTTGGCAAGACCTTGTCTCAAAATTTAAAATAAAGGCCAGGTGTGGTTGTGTATAAAAAAAGGTGGGGGCTGAGTGGCTAAGCACCCCGGGCTCAATTCTAGTATTATTTTTAATTAAAAATAAAAAGGGTTACTGGACATGCTATCCAGTTGTTGTTGTAATCCCAGCAACTTGGAAGGCTGAGACAGAAGGATCTCAACTTCAAGTCCAGCCTCAGCAATTTAGCAAGGTCCCAAGCAATTTGTGAGGTTGTTTCAAAATAAAAAATACAAAGGGCTGGGTATGTGGCTTGGTGGTAAAGTGTCCCTAAGTTCAATCCTTAGTACCAAAATAAATAAAATAAAAAGGTTGGTGATTTTATTTAGTGGGGGAATATCCCTGGGTTTAATCATCAGCACTACAAAAAGAAAAAAATACTACTTATAAATTTTTAAAAAGTTAATAAGCATATGACTAGCAATTGAAACATGAGGAGAAATCCCAGCCTAGGTGTCCCTGCCTTAATCAGAGACACAATTTACCCACAGGTAGTGACCATCAGACCACCACAACTATGATCAATAGACACTGTGGCACAGACCAATCCATGTTCATTCAGCCAGAGCATGAAAATCCAGCAGAAAGCAAGCTGACCAGACCACTCACTGTGCTGTTCTAGATGCTTCTCCTCTTACCTTCTGGGTCTTCCCCTATGCTACCCCACCCACAGAGCCTTCTTTGTTCTCAAACTTTGACCAGCCCTATCCACAGTTCACAGACCCCTTATAGCATCTGGGATCCTCCTTGTTTTATCAAAGTACCTTGAATTCACTGAACCAGCCAATCTATGCAAGCAAAGCTACACTGGGTGATCCAGTCAATCCAATCATCAGCCCTAATGCCATTTGCTTGCAGTTACAACACTGGACAGAATAGGCTGCTTCCTCAATGTTACATTTAACATATATCCACCACAGCAACCATGGCGGAGGGCTCCCGTGCTTCAGAGTGAATCCACTGATTCACCTATGCACTGTCCAATCACATGCACCAAAGCACCACGGGAATAAGAACCATATTGCTGGAGAAATCACCTTGACTTTGCTATTCCATTAATTCAGTAGTTTATTGTTTATAACAAATGGCACTTCTCAAACACGTGGTGAGGATGCTATAAGGGGCCCAGACCCTGGGTCTTTTTAATACACATATGGAGGAGCACTGTTTACCATAGAAGCTTACAGGGACTGACATTATGCAGAGGGTACAGACTAAATACCATGAAGAAGCTGGAAGGCTCACCCCAGAAAGGAATGTTGGCAAGAGAAATTATTTACTTAGAGGTTGACATCTAGACTGGTTGTTGGGACTTTCCACGGTATTTGAGAGAAATTTGGCATCCCAACTATGTGGCAAGAGCTGACCAGGGTGAAAAAGAGGCTGCTTCATGTCACATGTTTGGAGAAATGAAATCTGTTTTGCTTGGAAACATGATCCACAGTTAAGTCAAGTAGGAGTTCGAAAAGGTTTTCACAGGGATGTAAAATTCAGAGCAGCTCCTCCATGACCCTCATGGTGTGGTGCTCAGACGCTAAGGGGTCCAATGCTATAAAAATATATCACTTAAAAATGTCAAATGTTTTTTCATATTACAAAACTAATATAATTCCATATTATAATACTAGGAAACAAAAGAAAAGCCTAACATAAAATAAACAATTAGGTCAAACACAGAGGCATCCACCTGTAATCCCAGCAGCTAGAGAGGCCAAGGCAGGAAGATCATGAGTTCAAAGTCAGCCTCAGCAACTTAGTGATGCCCTAGGCAACTTAGCGAGACTTTGTCTCAAAATAAAATATAAAAAAGGGTTGGGGGTGTGGTTCAGTGGTTAAGCACCCCTAGGTTCCATTCTTGGTACCAAAAACAAAAAAAAAATTATCTGTGAACTCACCTCTCAGGGAAAATCCTGGTTATCACTGCTAGCACCTTTCCTGCTTCTAGGCATGTTTTTATATAAGCAAGCATGGCTTCTCTGCATAGTTTGAGCAAAATCTTCCACTAAGAAGATTCTTTGTAGGGTGCTTACCATTTTAATTACATGATGACTGACATAGACAATAATAGTAGCTACCTCAGAGGGCTATGTCTTAGTCCATTCGTGCTGCTAAGGAAAAATACCTGAAACTAGATAACTTATCAAGAATAGACATCTGTTCTCTCACAGTTCCAGAGGCTGAGAGTCTAAGACAAAGCGTCAGTAGGTTCACTGTCTAATGATGGCCTGATCTTTGCTTCCAAGATGGCACCTTATTGCTGCATCCTCCAGAAGGGACAAATGCTGTGTCTTCACAAGCAGAAGGTACAAAAGGAATGAAAAAGGAGGATGAACTCCTGTCAAGTCTTCTTACAAGGGCACCTAATCCCATTCACAAGGGCGGAGTTCTCACGTGACTCAATTACCTCCCTGAGGCCACACCTTTCAATATTTTGGGCATAGAGGTTAAGTTTCAACATGCATTTTGGAGGGAACACCTTTATAGAAACCACAGCAGGTTATGAAGAAGATAAACGAGTTAATACCTTGAAAAAGTACAGACTACTCCCCACAAGTAGTATGTCCTCAGGAAATGTTTATCAATTGTTACATTCTTCATAATTAGAAACCATGTACATCTTTGCTCCTTATTCTCAGGTGGTCCCTCTAATAACCTTCTTGGGATTGAATCCTAGCCTTTGTTTCATCAAAGATTCATGTAAGATTCAAAGCAGGGAATCGCCTCATTCTTTTCGAGAGCCAAATGAAACCCAGGGGAGGTGGTTTAGTTCAGAAGCAAAGGTGCCAGAGGACAGACCTGTGCCCCTAGAGGTCACAAGCCACCTGGTGTGCTGAAGGAGTCTACTTAGGAAGTGAATGCGGCTGGCTAGGTATTTAGTCCCATTCTCAACAATCCTGCCCTGGTTCTGAGCCTCACTTTTCAATCTCCATTCCTGTCTTGTTTCTGGGGCAACTGGCAACAACAGTGCCTCTGTCTGTCTTAACGAGGCTCTGTCTGCTTGGGTCCCACTCTCTGTGCCTATGAGTCCCCAGGTCCCTTCCTGGCATTGCCCAGTTCTCTGTTTGAATCTGCCCTGGTGGCTTTGCTTATCAATCACCAACCCCATTCCTCAAACAGAGTTTAAGAAAGCAGACTTCAGGACCAAAGAAGGTGGTGGCCACTGCTCCTGGAAATCTAGTTTTGCTTTTTCCTTTGCATACTGCACAGAGTCTGACCTAGGGCAGGCCTGAGTTTGCCCCCAAATGGCTCCTTGATGGTGGGAAGCTTCCTGGGGTTTTGAACTAGCTGGTGCTGAAGACTGTGAGCAAGACTTATTTTGGTAGAGGTCTCAAAAGGCAGCTCATTCATCACTATCTCCACAGGGACTTACTTAAAACCTCTTTCAGTGTTGGCCACCCCCTCCTCTGGGACACCCTATGCCTCAATTCCACTTTCATATCTCACTAGGACTCCTTCCTATGAGCCCACCAGCAGATGGTCTCTTAGGCAGGCATTGGTGTGAATCATCTTTACATGCTTACGCAGGTATCTTCAGGCAGGGCTGGCGGCTCCACTGTCCCGGGGAGGGGCAGGCAGCACCCACACACTATTCTATGTAAATCATAATCCTAGGGTTGGGCAACACAGATTTGCACTGATTTCAGTGCTCAATAAACTAGTTGTTAAACCAAGGTGAAATTTCAGAGGGAACTGATCTTCACTCCTTGCCCTTCACCTGGAGGGTGGAAGTTAAAATTGAGACCATTCAGTGTTGTGTTACGACCACTTTCTCTTTTTTTATTTTAGTCAATGCTTTTAGGTAGCCACCAAAGGGCCCAAGAGCAGTTTTCCTTAGCTGAGCGTCTGCAGGAGTTGCCATTGTATCCTTCAGAGTAGGACACTCCAAAGTGACCCTAGGATTTCAAACTCTCTATGTGCTGTTAATGCACACCAGTGGCATGCATGATAAATTCACAGGACTAAGCCCCAAGTAGAGAAATCACCTCAAGAAAGAGGCTGGCATAGGGAAGAACTCAGAGCCCACCTTTGACAAGTTGCCTGTCCTATGACCCCACTTATTTCACCTATAAATGAGTGGTTTGAAGACTTCTTAAAAATAGAATCTTTCATGGGGCTAGGGATATAGCTTAGTTGGTAGAGTGCTTGCCTCACGTGCACGAGGCCCTGGGTTCAATCTGTAGTACCAAAAAAAAAAAAAAGACCAAAAATAGAATCTTTCAATCAACCAAACTAATACATACAAGAACCCCACTATTGGAAAGACAAATTGCCCTTCCTATATATAAATGTTTGTTCAATTCAGAACTCTTCTTACACTGAAAGAAGGTGAGAGTTTTGGTTAAATGCAGATGCTGGGGAGTCAGGGAGGCGGAAAGCTGTGGGCAGCTGCGATAGCTAATTCATCTTTCCATTTGGTTCTGGTGGCTAGGATTCAGAAAGGCTCTTTTTCCCCCTTCAGTGCTAGGAATGGAACAAGGGCCTTGCACATGCTAGGCAAGTGCTCTACTACTGAGCTATATCCCTAGCAAGATTAAGAAAGGCTTGCTGAACAGACAAACCTTATAGCACGTTTGAGATTGTCATTATCACTTTCTGGGGTTTTCCTATGCTACTTGGGAGTTCTCTACTTAAAATGAATCATGAAGCCTGCAAGGATAGGAAGGAAAATTTATTTTAACCACTGAGACCATACAATGGCTTGAACAGGACTTGTAAGAGTCCCATAGCAGTAGCTTACACATCCATGGGGAGCTCAGGTGCTCCAGAGGTATATTGCTGGGACCTGCTGGATTTGGACTCCTTTGTGTTAGCCCAGCTTGCTCTGGGAACCAATGGCAAAGTCAGACTTCATCTGCTGTAAACTGTGATGTGCACTTGGTAGGTACCTGGCTCTTAGGAAATATTTACTGTTCTTCTCAACTGGGGTTTGGGTTTGGGAAAGGGAAGGCATGCCTGAGATGAGGGCACCATTAACTGCTATGTTTCTTCGCACTGGACTCTGAAAAATTTGAAAGTGGAAGGAAAATAGTAATGGGGCTGTATTATTTATTGACATTTAAAAATAAAATTAATGCTGCTAAAAAAGCAACAATTCCAACAGCAGCAACTTACCAACTCTAGTCTCCTAATCAATGACATGCTTCCCAGAAGCTTGAAAGTGTATGTAGACATGGTGAGGGGGCTTTAATTTGGGGTCTTCAGAGTATAAAAGCTAGCAATGGTCATTTGGAGTGATGCTGTGTTTAACAAGACAGTAAAAAGGCAATTAAGTAATCTGCCCCAGGGAGCTAGGGTTTCTCAGGTAATGTTTGGCAGCCTCTGAGCAGGAAAGTTGTGCTCATTCTGGCTTAGAGGTACACTGAGGCAGATATTCAGGAGGAGAAATGTGGATCACATATGTGAGTGTGGTCAGGTGGGAGCAGCAGCAGCTTGCAAGGCCTTACAACCTGCATCATGCATGGGAGGAACTCTAAGGTCTAGTATTTCTAAAGTAGACTTTTAGTAGCCTTCCTTTAAAATCTCTTTGAAACCCAGCACCCTGTCTTGTGTTTGGTACCTTTAGTTGCCTCTCAAATTGTAAAAATCTGTTCCGTCTCCAGAGGTTTGTGCCCAACACCCCTGCCCCTGGTCTGTATGAAGGGGTCCTGCAAAGCAGGGGAACTTGCCCTTTAGTGCAGCCAGAACTGGGACCTCACAGAATTTGGCTCAGCCAAGGAATTCGACAGCAGATCAGAATTCTTCCTTTAGAACTGCCTGGAATACGCTCAACTAAATTCTTGAACTAGTTTAAAATCTACAGATTTATTTTTCCCCAATGAAAGACAGTCTTTAAATAGAAAAGAGGCTCAGGTTAATAATGAGAGCTTCAGGATAACAAAGCACTCCTCTTAAATATATACATATTCCTTTTCTCAGGTGGTAATTACAAAAACATGGAGAACCTCTTCTTAGAGCACATTCCAGGACCCAGCCCTGGAATTTAGAGGATCTGAGCTCCAAAATCTAAACATTGAGCTGTCCCCTCCCCCAAAGTCCTTTTAGGTTTGGAATTCTGCACCTGAGGCAGGAGGTTTTTTGTTGGTGGGTTTTTTTTTTTTTTTTTTGGTTTTGGGAGGAGCTGGGGAGGTGAGGAAGTTTTCATCAGAGTCAAGCAAAACTTCTTTTGCTGGGGAGACAACTTTGTGGTTATTTTTTCTTCCACAGCCCTTAGTTGAGGGACTGTTGTGCTCAGGGGCAAGGCAATGAGGTGGGATGGAGTCACCATGGATAGCATTTGCACAAGGCTGAACATTGTTTTAGATAGAAAGAAACTTGCAATGATGGACATTTCATTTACAATAGCCTGATTAAAATTGGTTCTATTTGCCTCCCCATTTTTTTTAATAAAATAAACTAAGCTTAATTAGCACGGAGGTTAATTAGCATGTGCCAAAGCCACACAGCAAATTAATGGGCCACTGTGACATTTCACACCCAGGTAAACTGCCTGACCCCAGGTTATGCATCTAGGGGTCTCACATGTAGGTGAAGAACACAAAGCTGTGGACAAATGGACATAAAGCCCTGCTGGCAAAGTAAAGGAAGGGTGAAGTAGGCTGCCTTTATGGTAGGTCTGCCCAATTTCACAGCACAGGAAGGTTGTAGAGCCTCAGGACCCAGAACAAGAGGTACAGTGCCTGAGGTCAGGGAAGAGCCTACAGGCCTTCCTAATTGCTCATAGCCTCTACCCAGCCTTTCCCAGCTGGATACCAGGCTGGAGGTCTGGAAGTCAGCACATCTCTGACTAGGTCTGGCCATGGTAGAGGTTTGGGGATCCCACCCAGGAAAACCCAGGAGTTGAGTCCTTGCAATTTTCTTTGAATGGACTAGGGAAATATGATCTGGATGAAGTTAAGCGATAATGTTTGATTGAAGGAATATTTTTAGGTCTGAGTGTGTGTGAGGAAAACTTAGCCATAGAACAGAGAAAAGTATAATCAGCATACTGTTTGCATTCCTGTCAGAACAGGACTAGAGCCCCCTTCCAACTCTGGGTAGGAGGGCATTGCAAGAACTTGGGCACAGATGGGGAAGATGCAGCTTCTGGGATCCTACATACCAGAATTCATTTCTCCATAGCAAATGGCCCTGTGTGGCCAGTGGTCATTTCAGACCACACCCAAAGTTACCAGAAGTACTGCCTACCTGGCTCAGCTGGGTTTCTTTCCCACCCTCATCTTGCTTGTCTTTGAGGACAGGATGTCCCAAGGCCAGACGGGCAGATGTTCCTCTTCAGGTGGGCTAGCTGAAACTGGCTGGATCTGGGATGACTACTAGAGTGACCTCTAACTTCATCATAATCTCATTGCCATACTAAATGGCATACACCCTGGCCACCATGACCACCAGAGACACTGGACCTCATAAAGAAGAAAGAGCAGATGACACCATGTTCCGGGAAATCTCTGCCTGTTCCAGGAAAAGACAGAAATATTCCTCCCCTGTTGGCCTATTCATGCCCCTCATTTCCACTATCTGTGACTTCTCAACTCTGAGTTGAAAAGTCGATTTGCGGGATGGGTTCCAGCTTCTCCATTCTTTGGCCACTGAATAAACTTGTGCTGTTGGTGTTCAACTTTGGTTTAGTCACACTGAGAGGAAAAAGATTTCTACTAGGGGTTCTCTCCCTTACTAAACAGGGTCCAAGAATTTTCTGGTAACATTCCCACCTCTGGCCAATCTCCAAGGCCCACAGGGACCAACAGCACCTCCCAAACAGGGCCACAGTCCAAGGTTGACTGAGTTCCCTTCTGTATCAGGCACAGTGCAAAGGGCTTCACGGTCTCAATTTACCCAGATCCCATCAAAATCATGTGACTTGGGATTTTGTTTTTGTTTTTTCCTTTCCTGGTGCTTGGGATTAAACACAGGGACACTTTCTACCAACCTATATCCCTAGTCCTTTTGATTTTTTATTTTTGAGATAAGGTCTTACTAAGTTGCTGAGGCTTACCTTGAACTTGAGATCCTCCTGCTTCAGTCTCCCAGATTGCTGGGAGTATAGGTGTGTGTCACTGTGCCTGGCTGTGCCTTGAGTTTTAACAACCTAATTTTACAGATTAGAAAATTGAGGCCTTGTTCGTGGTGTAGTTCACTGGAAAAGCTTGTTCTTAGTAGTGAAGAATGAGTAAGGTCTTGGGTTTAATCCCAGCACCAAAATAAATAAACAAAAAAATAACAAAAATTAAAAAAAAAAAAAAAAAGAGGTGATTGTGGTGTGGCTCCAATGTATCTGAAGTAAAAGGGCCAAGCTTAGTCATTTTACTGTCTGACCCCTTCCTTCAAATTTCCTCTGCCTCAGGCTTCGAAATGTCCAGCCTAGGCTACCAGCAGCCTCCCATGTGTGCTTACCTCCTGCTAGTTGTTTTTTTACTATACTGCAGATTGAACCAGGACCTTATGCATGCTAGGCAAGCACTCTACCATTGAGCTACATCCTCAGCCTCTCCTCCTTGTTCTTGTCTCCTGTCCCATTCCTTCTGACTGCTTCCTTACCCTGTGTGCACAAGCTCAGGAACTGCCCCTTGTGCCCACACCATGCTCTGCAGTAGTCCCTGTTTGGTACTTTGCAATCTTCCTCTCCTCCACAAGATTCTCTCCAGGGTTGCCTGCCCTGCCAGCTCTTGATTTTCAGGGAACTATTCCAGAGTTCTTGGACAGATGGGTGGTAACCTCATCATAGCATCATAACTCTCTCAGAAAGGCCTTCCTACCAAGCAGAGCCACCCCTCCATCCAATGGGCTGACTTTCATAGAGCCAGGTGATTCTCATAATTGGAAGTGGTCAAGCCAAGGTCCAGTGAGCATCCGTCAGGATAATGACAGCAGACAGCTAGCATTGAGAGTGGAGGTTGAGGGCTCCTCCAACAGGAAGATTCTGGGATCTCAGATCTACTCAGCATGACTAATTTCATTTATGCTCTGGTTTCTCAGTTCAGTAATTCCCAAGGCAGGTGGCCTTGGGGTGCCCACAGCAAGGGCTCCATGAAGGTGTGTTGAATGAACATGTTGTGCACAAGGGTCTGGTCCTCTGCATTTCAGAGCCCACTTCCCAGAGAAACAGCTGTGACACAAAGATCCTGAAATTGCATCTGTTCAGGGGTTTCCTAGGACTTGCATTTGCAGAAGTTGGTGTGTGAGTGCATTTAGAGGGGGGGACGAGGACGACAAGGTACCATATTAGGGAGGGTTTTCCAGAGAAACAGAACTAACAGAACTAATATAGAGATCTATGAGATTTATTATGAGAATCAGCCCAGGAATCTGGAGACTGAGAAGTCCCACCATCTGTCACCTGCATCCTGGAGAACCAGAAAAGCTGGTGGTGGAATTCAGTTTAAATCTGAGAAGCTGGCACATTAATGTCTAAGCACAGGGAAGAAAAAAAAAATGGATGTCCCAGCTCAAGAAGAGAGAGACTTTGCTCTACTTCTGCATTTTTTGATCTCTGCAGGCTATTACAGAATTGTAGGATGCCCATCCACACTGGTGAGGTCGATCCTCTTTGCTCTGTCTACCTATCTAAGTGCCAATCTCTTCTAGAAATGCCAAGTGCCAATATCCAAGTGCCAATCTCACAGATGTCTAGAGGTAATGATAACTTGCAACCTGGACATCTCTTAGCCAGGCCAAGTTGACACATACAATCAGCCTTGACTGGCACCACAGTTTCATAGATTCACAAGAAGTTCTGGACAAGATAAAGGTGAAAAGGTCCCTGGCTGGGCCTGGCAACTATAAACCCCAAACTGAGTTGTGGGTGTTTGGGAAAAGAGAAAGAGAGGACAGGGTAAGATGTCTAGTATGAGTCTCAGGGGACTCTAAATCTTAAGGCAAAGCATTGGCCTGCGCTCACACCCAAATCCCAATTGCCTTGAAGAATGGCAGAGAAATGTAACTGCATTTTGTATATTTTCTTCTGCCTTTCAGTGGGTCTTTGGAAAATACTTCTTTTTTTTTTTTTTTTGGTACTAGGGATTGAACCCATGGGTACTTAACCACTGAATCACATCTCCACCCCTGCTTTACATTTTATTTCGAGACAGGGTCTTGCTGAGTTGCTTAGAGCTTCACTAAGTTGCTAAGGTTGGTTTTGAACTTATGATCCTCCTGCCTCAGCCCCTCTGGCTGCTGGGATTACAGCTGTGCGCTATCTTCCCTGGCTAGAAAATACTATTTTTCAGTGAAAGGGGAAAGCAATAAGACAAATATCCAAGTCATCATTCTAGGAATACAAAATTATCAGAATTTTGTCATGGCAAAGACAATCCTCAGAGCAATGATGAACTTCCAAAAACTCTTCTAGAACTCCTACTGAGGAGGAATAAGAATGAGCTGAAGAGAGGGGCTCAGGAAGGAAGGAACTTGGCCAATAGCTTCTGCTCAGACCAGACCCCTGCTCTGATGGGGGTATTGGCAGCAAGGGGACATTCTTGGCAGATGGTTAAACTGGTTCAACACTTTTGTTTTCAAATTTGGGATATTTTTGGAGGGCTAAGAATGGAAAAAAATGCATGATCTCTTTTTCAGATAATTGCTCATGCCTTGTTTTTGTTTAAGTTCTTGGAAACTCAAAATTGCAGGCTGTGAAGTGGAGAGGCCCTGGACCCATGAAGGTTCCTGTGGAGGGCAGTTCTAGAAGGGTCAGGATCAGGCCATGGGTCCAGGGTTGCCTTGCTCTTAACCTCTGGACAAGGTGTAGGGAATTGAGGGACCAGCCATACAGCTGGTGCAGAGTGCACAGGGTTAACAGGCTCCAGTTCTTTTTTTTTTTTTTTTTTTGGCAGGGGCACTAATGGAGAATTTAAAGGTCAGACATTGTATGAACTGTCATTCAAGTCACAGATGTTCCAGAAATAAGAGTACAGAGTCAGGGTACCTAGCCCCACCTGGTTAACCCTGCATGGTGGAGTGGGGTAGGAAGGATTATCTGACTTGGGTAAGGGTGCAAGATGAGGAGATTTCAGGGGAGGCTGCCTGACAGAAGGGTGGGGGGATTCCAGCATGTGGTCCTGCAGGGTCTTCCTAGTTCTTTTTTTTTTTTGAGGCTGGGTGGTACTAAGGATTGATTCCAGGAGAGTTCTACCAGTGAGCTACATTCCTTTTTTATTTTTTATTTTATTTATTTATTTGTACCTGGGATTGAACCCAGGGGCATTCAACCACTGAGCCACATCTCCAGCCCTATTTTGTATTTTATTTAGAAACAAGGTCTCACTGAGTTGATTAGTGTCTTGCTTCTACTGAGGCTGGCTTTGAACTCATGATTCTCCTGCCTCAGCCTCCCAACCCACTGGGATTACAAGTATGAGCCACTGTGCCCAGCTTTATTTTTTATTTTGAGACAGGGTTTTGCTAAAGTCACCAAGGCTGGCCTTGAACTTGCAATCCTCCTGCACCAGTTTCCTGTGTTGCTGAGATAACAAGCATGTACCACTGCCCAGCTGTATTGGCTTCCTAGTTCTGAACAAACTTACCAGCATTAGCTCCTGCAAATGGATGTCTTAACACCTTATGAAGTTCAAATTCCTGTAGTCATTCAGTGACCACCAACACAGACTGTGACATCCTACAAGTTGAGTAGCACACTGTTGGCTCCCACTGGAAGAGATGTTTAAACAATGATTTAATACATCATAGGGAGGATGGCGTAAGCAAGCACCTGGGGAGAAATTGAGAGAACAGCTTGAAGGTTGGAAGGTTTTGGATCCTTATCAGGCTCCACCTCCAACCAGCAGGGTGACCTTGGGCAAGTTACCTAGGATTTGGGCCACATTTTCTTATCTATACTAAGGGGATCCTAATAGTTCCGGACTCACCTCTGTTTCTAGGTCAGCTGATTGTGACTTCTTCCCCACCTTCCTTTAAGGTGGGCTGGGGTTTACCAGAAGGTAAGGAAAATGTCCGCCTCCTTTCCCAAAGCTCAGATCTCAGAGCTCAGGAAACCTGTGCTTCAAGAAATGAATGCCAGCTCCTTCTTGGAACAGAAACAGCGCTACTACTTTCCAGAGCTTGAGGGAGTAAGTCTTCCCAAAAGGCTGTTCTTTCCCCTCCATGGCGTTGGAATAGAATTAGTGTGCTACAGGAAATGTAGAGTCAGCTGCCTGTTATTTCCTGGGACCGACTGACTTTGGATCCAAGTTCTCAATGTATCTGATGGTTGCTTTTAAAACACACTTACTGAGGATGTTTTTTGCCCTGTCTCTACTATCTCCAACAAACCTGTTTTTTCCTGCTTCTCAAAAGGTCAGGGATGACCTGAAGGTTGGGGATGGGTTAGAGCATTCTGTTACTGAATCTAGAACAGTAGAACAGTTCTTGGTATCTTTGCTCCACACTTAGCCCTCACCAGGCTCTATGTGGGATTCCAAGACCTTTGCCCCACACGCAGATGCAATCTCTTCTATGGGATGTAAGGTATGGGGTGTTTTCCTGAAACTTCCAGGTGTAAGTGGCTGTTTACCACCACAGGAGGAGTTAATGAAACTTCCTTTGTGAACTCTCTGAAGGAACAGCACTTCTAATTTCTGCAAAAGAGCGTGAGTTTTATAGAAACCTTTATCAAATGGTATGATGTCTGTTCCCTAGATTTCACAAAGGGGAAACTAAGGCTAAGAGGCTGAGTAGCTGGCTATGTGAATCTTGAGGATGGATAATCTGTAGGCCTTTGCTCTTCTGAGAATCCCCTGGGAAATCATTCTTGTGTGCCCCTTGTCTGTTTAAATCCTCCTCTTTTGTCCTGGCTCATTGTAAAAAAGTCACATGACTTTTAAAGTCTTTCTTGACCCCCTCCATCCATGAGCTGGGCCTTGTGGGGGCTTCTAAATCTTCATGGGCTTTCTTGTCAAGGCTGTGCTGCTTTACCTATGCACAACCACACTAGACTGTAAACTACGGAGGGCAGGGCCAGGTGGGTCTTGCTCCGGGTGCAGGGGGCGCACAATAATTACCAGCCCTCAGTGAAAGAATGAACAGGTTTTGTGGGAACTAGGACTCGAATCCACCTTCTCAGGTGCATTTCCACCGACCCAGAACCTTCCAGCCTCCCGAATAATAAGAGCGTGGGCTGTTCAATGGATCTAATAATTCCCATTGCCCACTATTCCCAGGGAAGAAAGGTCCTCGGGGCACACCCTTAAGGAGCAGTGAGCCGGGCAACCAGATCATGGCAACGCGCCACATTGTGAGGGTGATGAGGCCAGGTGACCGGCCGGGCCCCGGGAGCCGGCCGTGGCGATTGCCCGCGCCGCCTCGAGGGGGCCCTGCCGCGGGCGCGGGCCGCCAGCCAGGAGGACGGGCCCGCCCGCGCTCTGATCCGCGCCCAGCCTCGCTGCGGCCATCGCCTGGCCGGACCGCGCCGCTGGCTCGCCCAGGTACTGGGACCGGGAGGCAGGGGAGACGCGGCCACGCGCCACCGCGCTCTTTGTTTCGGACCCTGGCGGGTTCCTGCGCCCTGGGCATCGGGACCCGGCTCTGGGTGCGCGGGGTTCTGGAGCTGGGGCGCTGTGGCCAGTTCAGAGACGCGCAGGCATCAGGAGCTGGGCGCAGGGACAACTTAGGGCGCGGGGACAGACACTGAGCGACCGTGGCTGAGGAGTACGGGGTCCTGGCCGGGGGGCGCACAGTCACGGGGTTTGAGGCGATTAGAAGACTGGGCTTGGCCGATATAACAGGACAGAGCTGTGGCTCAGGCCAGCTCGGCCGGTGTCGGGAGTTCGGACCGACTAAGCCGGGGTTGTAGGAAGCGGGCGGGCTGGATCAGGGCCCGCGGCGCTTGGGCGCCCTGCACCGCGGGCGGGGACTAATCGGCACTGTCGCGGTCGCGGCCGGGCGGACTTCGCTCCCCGGGACACGTTCGGAACTCCGCGGCTGAGAGCGGCTTCTTGGGGCTGCAATGGGCAAGCTCGGGACCCTTCTCTCGCTCTCTGCAGGCAAGTGTCCGGGTGCGTCTCTTTCCCTTTCCCTTCGGTGGTTAAGAGGCAGGGGGTCCCTCGCCTTTCCTTCCTTCAGAAGAAGCGGGAACTGGGAGGGAGGTGTCCGGGCCCCGGGGCCACCTGTGGCACGCGCCTTCTGGCACGCCGGCGCTGCCTCTGACAATCAGTAGGAGGAGGGTCCTCAGGTCGTTGGGGTCTCTGAGATGGAGTGCCGCGTTCTAACCAGCGAGCCCTGGATTGTTTGCTTGTCGTGATTTGAGAATATGTGTGGCGGGAAGAGCACCAGGAGCTCTCTAGCACTCTCCAGACAGTGCCAGCAGGTGACCCGCACTCTCCAAATGATTGGAAAACAAAAAACGCTCTCCAGGGTGTGGGACCAGCGAAGACCATTAACGACGGTGGTCCCAACCGCTTGGGAAGATCCCCAGGGTCTGTTGCAGCCTGTTCGCACACTTATTTTCTGCGATTATTTACTCACTTTTTCACTACTTGAATGTATGATGATAGAGGGCTCTTAAAATGTACTGAAAAGTATGAATGCAGATCAGATCTCTTGTTAATATCACATAGCCCTTTAGAACTAACTTTTTGACATTTTCGTTTATTTCCACATGGCTTTTGGTCTGTGCGTATCTTTTTAAAAGTGATTTAGTTCTTTCCCTTTTGAATGAGATTTGCCTGTCTGTATGATTTTGGTTTTGACCTATTTGGGCCTGTGAGGTTATATTTGCAAATCAATCAACAAGTATTAAGAAAGGCCTTTCTGTGCTGAGGCCTTGAGGGCCAGGAAGGGGGTGGGGAGTGGCTGCAGCTGGAGGGTGGAAGATGCAAGGCCAGTACCCAGAGCTGGACCTGCACGGAGAGGGGGAGGGGGCTGGGGCCGCAGCAGAGCGGGTGCTCCAGAGCTGACTGAAGGAAGAGGCCAAACCTTCTGGCAAAATAATGGTGACCTCCTAAAGTAATAGAAGGGCAATAAAGGGTGCCGATTATTTTCATTTACTAAATGTTTTGCATGCTTATTTTATTTTACCGAATTGACAACCCCTGGAAGGAGTTGGGATTATTGTACCACTTTAGAGATATGCAAACAGAGGCAAAGAAGGGCCAAATAACTTGCCCAAGATGTTCAAACATGGTGGTGCAGCCTAGAATTCCTGGATAAGATGGTGGGGTTTTGGGGCTCTTCTCTTGGCTGCTGCTGCAGTCTGACAATTGGATTCTAATGCATGTCTGGACAGCCCTTCTTCAGGTGAGGCTGCCAAAGCTATCAGCAGCAGCAGTTGAATTATTTCCTTAAATACCACCAAGAAGGTAGAAAAAAGTAGTAGCTTCAGGGAACTGCATGCTCCTGAATGCAAATTGATTGGCTTTTTACAAAGTGTTGCTCTGGCACCTAATGTTTTGAAATTGAGCTATTTGAGAGTGTGACCCCAGAGCTAAAGGCCACGGGGTCAAAATATGTTCCTGGGCTGCAGGAGGTGTTGCCCATGAGATAACAATGACCTGAGAAGGGGGCAATGAGGCAAGAACAGTGAGTGTAAGAAGCCAAAGGGGAAGATTTCCGATCCTCTGTCCAGCAATCACAAAGCATTATCTATGCAGAATTCTACACACAGGACCCATTTTACAGACGAGGAAAATAAGCCTATTTTTAAAGCCCTGGAGTCATTAGGGGGTCTGGATGACCCTGTGGCCCTGTGTGCTGTGTTCCTTTCTAGGATCAGCCTGGAGGAAACTCCCTGCATACATACAGGGGAAGCCTTTCTTCCTTCTCAGTGACCTGGTGTCTGAACTTACAGGTGGGAGGTGATGGTTTTCTGTCTTTCTGAGAGCAGGAAGTCCTGTTTAGATCCCTACCATTTATCAAGTGGTCAGAGACATTTGCTGGCTGAGTGCTTTTGAGAGTTCCTTACAGGGGCTCCTGTAGACTTCTCAGGGAGAAGTCTGATGAGTCTGCTCCACAAGGCAGAAATTGTGTGGGAGGACTAATTAGGTCTGGACTGAAGCTTTCCAGGAGGCATACTGACCTGAGAACCCCTGGCCCCTTCCTGTAAGCCTCTGATAAGCAGCAATTGGATGGGAGGTCATCAGCTTACCTGTATCATACAGGTGGAGCCGGCATTGTCTACCCAGAGTCCTTTGCGGCTGGCTATCCCTGTTGATCTAGAATAAAGGGATCTGTTTAATGGGTTAAGTAAGCATTTGATTAACTTAGAGCTACTTTGTTTCTCACTGTTAGTGAGAATGCTAAAAACAATCAGAGCACAATTATTTCTTTTAACCCTCATGGTGAAGCCATGAGCAGGACATCATCCTCATCTTCACAGGAATCTCCATGTAGAACTGGTGTTTAAATACCCTACTGTCTAGCTGTAAGGATTGTGCACTACATTTAAAACACCAGGAGCTGGGGATGGAGCTCAGTGGTAGAGCACTTGCCTAGCATGTTCAAGGCCTTGGGTTGGATCCCCAGTGCTGCAAAAAAAAATAAATAAAAATAAAAAATAAATAAAATACCAATAAAAATCCTACAAAAATGCCATAGAGCATGTGTTCATTCTTAGATTCAGCAAGCATTTTGGATCCTAGAGCATATTTTGTCCTTATCCAGAACCATGTCCCATGTACAGTTCTCTGTGTGCAGCACAAGAGCAGGAACATTGATTTCCACAATATCTGTTGCTTGTAAAAGCGAAATAATAGGATCTCCAAGCTTCTTGAACTTTCTTTTTGAACTCTATATCAGGAATGTGTTTTGTGCAGGTCTGCTGTTGTGGTGTGGGACATAGTGCTGACCTGAGAGACCCTGGGGTATCCCACATATCCATGTGCTGTGTTCCACTTGAGGTACATCCTGCTGTCCAGCTCCTATTGTCCTAGAAAATCTCCAGGTCCCCACTGGGGACTTTTTCTGGAGAGGAGACCAGTAAAGACAGGGTAAACAATGATCAGAGCCATCTTGCTTACGGGTGAAGGACAGTGCACATTAGGAGTCCTTGGAATGCCTCATTGTGTCAGGGAAGGAGATGATAATTGATGTTCATCATAACCACCTCTAGACTCTTAAAAGGAATTATGTTGATATTTTTTAAAGAAGCAGATAGTAATCTAGTATTAATATGTTTTGCTGGCAAAATGAATGAAAGATCGGTGATCTAGAATTTTTTTTCCTTCAGAGTATCCTCTGATCAGGCCAGTGAGTGCTCTTTGGAGAGACCACCCAGGGAGTGGTTCTCTCTCTGTCTCCACCCCCTGGGCTGGCCAGGAAGCCCCCAGGAGCCCTCTGCAAATGCTTGAGTACCCATGCCAGCTTGATAGGTTTTCTATCCATGATCTGATTGTTGCTCAACCATGAAAGTCACCCCGATTGTCTCAACCTTGAGTAACTTGTCCATGTCATGAGATAGCAAGTCTTGAATTTGAATTCAGATCTGCAGTGCTTGGAGCTCTTGCTGAGAGGAAGCATTTCCCCAGTCACTAACTCATGGCCCAGCCCCTCAAGAGCCACCTTGCCCCTACTTGAGTGGGCAGTCCCAGGCTCCAGCTCTTGGCATCCGCCAGCTTCTGCAGCCAGGCTCCAGCCCCAGCTGCTTCCTTGGACACTGAGGCCAGTCTTTCTTCTCTTCCTTCCTCTCTCAGCTCTAATTATGGTGTGTGTTAAGTTGCCGGTCCTTCCTCTTCCTCTTCTCTTTTTGGAGGGATAGTCACATTTATACACCCTTTCCAGGCCTGGCTTTTATCTTCATATAGTGTTTTTTTCTTTTCCTTTCCTTTCTTTTCTTTTCTTGTGGTGCTGGGGAATAAACTAGAAAACTCAGAGATCCTGACTGCAACTGCCCAAGTAGCACCTAGGAATTTTTTTTCTTTTCTTCTTCTTCTTTTTTTTTTTTTGGTACTGGGTATTGAACCCAGGTGTGCTTTACCACTGAACTACATCTCCAGCCCTTTTTTAGTTTTTATTTTGAGACAGGGTCTTGCTAAGTTGCTGAGGCTGGCCTTGAACTTCTGATCCTCCTGCCTCAGGCTTGCGAGTCTCTGGGATTACAGACATGCACCACCAAGCCTGGCACCTAGGAAGTTTTAACAAGGATGTCCTGCTAATGATTATGAGCACTCCTCCTTTCCACCACACCCCATAGCTCCAGGGAACCTTTTCAGGTGGACCAAAGGGTGTCATCTTTCATTGTTCTCGGCAGCTATAGCGACGTGGTGCCTCTTGAGTGTAGATTTTAGGAAACATCTATGAGAACTAGTTGGTTTTTTTTTTTTTTTTTTGGTACTGGGGATTGAACTCAGGGGCACTCGACCACTGAGCCACATCCCCAGCCCTATTTTGTGTTTTATGTAGAGACAGGGTCTCACTGAGTTGCTTAGCGCCTTGCCATTGCTGAGGCTGGCTTTGAACTTGCGATTCTCCTGTCTCAGCCTCCCTAAGTGCTGGGATTACAAGCGTGCCCGGCTGAGAACTAGTTGGTTTTTATACACCAATGAACTAGTTGCAAGAGAGAAAGAAAAACTGCTGAGGAATTGGTGGGCAGGGCCATTCAAGGCCGTCTGCAGTTGCTTCTCTTTTTACAGGACAGCCCAGCCCATTCCAGGCTCCTGGGAGTTGGTTATTTCCCACCAGAGGGTTCAGGAATCCACACTCTGCCCATTACCTTGGAGCACAGCTGCAGTTTGCAGCATTTCACTCACTTGTGGGCTGCACAATAAACTGCGCAGGCCCACATCTGGCCGGCCTGGCGGCCCTGGGGCCATGCTGGGCCATTAGCCAGGGTGTCTGAGTCTGTGCACATTCCTTTCAGAACAAAGGCCTCCCTTGGCGTGTTCCTGGCGTTCCTCTCTACTTTGTAATCCTCACCTTTCCTAGAGATTTCCCTGGGCACCCACCCTTCTCCCCACTGGCCATTTTGGAGGTAGATCAAAGGTGTGTTCAGGCTGAGAGGCAATGAAATAGGACAGGCTCTGGTATCTCACAAACCAGGGGCAAATGCAGCCTTTGTCTGGGGAGACTTTGGTCATTCCTCACCTGCAAGGGATCCTGAGCTTGGGGTGAGAATCACGGCAGGGTGCTATATTGTGTGACTGCAGTCCTCCCTGCTTGCTGGCTCCAACCCCAGTGCTACTTTGAATTCCCCTGGCCCTGGGGGTCTGAAGAGCACCCTGCCTGCTGCCAGAAAGACTTCCCCTTTACTGGAGGTGTTATTTGATTCCCAGCTGCAGGATGGGAGGGCATGTGATGACTGGATGACACAGGGAAGGCCAGAATGATAGATGAGGTTGTCCCAGTGATGGGACAGGTGTTTCCAGTTTGTCTCCTCTTGAAAGGCCAGCAGAGTCCAGTGGCCAGGGGCAGAGGAAAAAGACTTTGTATACATGTGGTGGCTGGGCTGCGTGCTCAGGGAGGCAGGTGGGGCCCCAGGCTGGTTAAGAATATGTTTTCCTCTTGTCCTGTGGGAGGAGGTGGACCACGGTTGGTTGTCATCTGTTTGCTCAGGGAGTAGCAGACGCTCTCAAGAAGCAAATGTGTCTTTGCTTTGTAACTTGCTTTTTGACTATTTTTCTACAGAGTAGTAACAGGTGCTCATTGTAGGCTTGCAAAAGGTCAAAAAATGCTAAGGAAGCGGGAACAACGTCTTTCAAATGCCCTCCACCCTGCTATTATCTTTCCATCAATGTGATAAACTACCTAAGATAATCAATTTATAAGAAGAGGGAATTTATTTTGGATCATAGTGTCAGATGTTTCAATACATAGTCAGTGGGCTCCATAGCTTTTGGGCCTATGGTGGGAGTGGGTGGATGAGCTGCTCACCTCATGGTGGCCAGGAAGAGAAGAGAGAAAGAGGAAGGGGCCGGGGTCCCAGCATCCCCTGGAGGGCATATCCCTTTATTTTCTCTCACTAAGCCCTAATCCTTAAAGTTTCCACCACCTCCCAATAGCATCATGAGTTGGGATTCAAGCTTTCAACATAAGAGCTTTGGGGTGAGGGCATTTAAGATGCAAACCATAATACACCCAAGGCGACAATTTTAGCTTTCTTTGCTTTTGAATTTACCAAGCTGAGATCATACTGTTTGTATTATTTTGTATCTTGCATCTTAAAAATCACTGTGGCAACAGGAGTCTTTCCCAGTCTGTAAATAACTCTGCATAATCAGGACTGCTGGTGACAGTATGTGAATGTACTCTAAGTACTTGTACTTAACTATTTGTCCACAGTCATACATGTCCTGTGTCTATCACTGCACATAGATCTTTGGGCAGATAACTAACTATCTTATCATGTTCTTAGAAAGATTTCTAGTGGATGGTTTGGTATCAAAGAACACATTTTTTCTTTTTAATTGTGGAAAACTATGAATAATGCAAAATTTAACATTTGAACCATATTGGGTTGTATAGGTCAGTTTGCTTTAAGCACATTCACATTGCTATACCACCATCTCCACCCTGCATCTCCAGAACTCTTTTCATATTGCAGAACTGCATCTGTACCCACTGAACATTTAAGTCCTCATTCCCATCTCATCCTAGCCTCTAGCAAACCCCATTCTACTTTCAGTGTCTATGACTTTGACACCTCCATGGACTCATAGAAGTGGAATCATATAGTGTTTGTTAGTGACTGGATTATTTCGCTTGGCTTAATATCTTGAGGTTCAGCCATGTAGCATGTGCCAGAATCTCTTTCCTTTTTAAGGCTGAATAATATTCCATCGTATGGATATGCCACATTTTGTTGATGGACAACTGGACAGCCTCCACCTTTTGGCTCAGGTGAACATGGTGTGCAAGTTCCTGCTGTCAGTGCTTCTGGGCAGATATCCAGAAGTGACCACAGTTTTTGGGGGTTCCCGAACATGTTCAAATTGCTGTTGAGACAGTGTGCTCACTGGATTCTCACAGATTCACAGTGTCTGCCTACTGTCCCTGCTAGCACTTCTGGGTTGATGTCCAGAGGGTAAAAACCAGGCCTGCCGGAAAAGGGAGAGGGAGATTTCTTAGCCGAGCTATTTTGACAGATTGTGTAAACTTAGTGATTAATGGAATGAGAAAGCAGGAAGAATGTCTTTCATTTAAAAAAAAAAAAAGCCTTCAGGGCTGCTTGGTTTTATTTTCAATTAAAAGGGTCTGATTTTGTTTCTGGAGAATGGTTTTAATTTGGATAAATGGTTCAGTCTGGGAACCACATGCCAGAGCCTATGATCTATGAGTGCAATTACGCAGGGTTTCCTCTGCTGCTTTTCGGAGAGAACAACACAGAACCTGGCCTTGCTCTAGTTTGGCTCTGTTAATGGCGCTGGCGGCTCCTGAGCAGTTGGAGTGTGGCGGCTTTTCTGATCAGTACAAGAAGCTTGCTGGGACCAGCAGTGAGCATGGCCATAACGCCTTCAGTGGCTGACGCTGGTTAATTGTTAGCCTCTAAGAATGTGTTCACAATTCCAAGTCAGGAATGTCAACAAACAGGCCCTCCTTTTCCCCCTCCTTGGAACATGTTGGACCAGAGTTACTGGCATCTTTTCCTACATGGGCATTTGCAGAACTGGTCAGATTTGGAGGAATGAGGAGGAGGCAGTTCCATCCTTATATTCACTTGGGATGCCTCACAGTTCTGGTCCAGGCAGGACTGAGGCCCCTGAGGAGAGGGGCAGAGGGCTGCTGCTGTACATGGGTGGGCAGCTTGGCCTTCTTTCCAAAGGGCTCTTGGGGTGAAGACAGTGAGGGAGTAAATCCTGGGGTGATGTGGGATAAGAGACATCTGGGGGAGGGACGAGGGCCCAGGCCCCAGGATAGCAACTACCTGGGATGTTCCCAGAGTAGCAAAGGGGATTTGCACAAGGCCAAGGGGGAACAGAAAGATACAAGATGGGGGGTCCTACCCTTTTAGTTACTGAAACTGAGATAGAGCCTAGGGCAACCTTCCATGCAGTTTGCAACAATTATGCTGGCAGATCTAAAACAGTGCTCACTGATCCAGGGTGGGAGAGGTCAGGGATTCCCAGGGTAAGAGGTCGAGACAGTTTGCACCAAAATTTCCAAGAGTACAGACTGCAGAAGAAGAACAATGTTACTTTATGGGGTTGTTGTAGAATTGTGAAGCTAGAAGGTATCATCTGCTGGTTTGTGGAGAGGTAGGGCTGCTATTTCTTGCCCTTGGCCCTCAACAAAAGGAAAGGCAGTTAGTTATTGGCATAATAATGGATGAGTTTTGGGAGGGTGGGTGCCAATACTTGGGGCCCTGACCCCTTTTCCCAAGGAAGGGGATATGGGTGGTTGTATTAGTCAGTTTTACATTACTGTAACAAAATATCTGAGGCAGACTAGTTTTCTAAAGAAAAGAGGATTCATTTTTCAATTTAATTTTATATTTTTATACTGAGGATTGAACCTAGGAGCACTTTACCGCTGAATTACATCCCCAGGCTTTTAAAGTTTTTTAAAAACTTGAGACAAGTTCTCCCTAAGTTACTGAGGCTGACCTCAAATTTGCTATTCTCCTGCCTCAGTCTCCTGAATAGATGGGATTATAGGCGTGTGGCACCACAAGTGGCTTAAAGAAAAGAGGTTTATTTGATTTTACAGTTTTGGAGGCTGAAAGGCCAAGATGGCATGGTCCCATTGGTTCAGCCTCTGGTGAGGACCTAATGGAGGATGAATGACATCATGATGGTGGGACTAGGTTGGAGAGGAGGAGATCACATCTTGAAACAGGAAGCCAGGTTGCAATTTAGTAGCTGGGCTTCCATGACAGCTAGAACTCCTTCCTGAGGCAGCTTCCCCAAGACCTAACCACTTCCCTCTGGCCTCACTTCTTAAAGGGC
Source organism: Geosciurus inauris (assembly GCA_004024805.1). Classification (NCBI taxonomy): domain Eukaryota; kingdom Metazoa; phylum Chordata; class Mammalia; order Rodentia; family Sciuridae; genus Geosciurus; species Geosciurus inauris. Next base: position 81,367 of record PVHX01006404.1, read on the forward strand.
CCACCAGTTCTTGGCACCGTCACACAGAGGAATGAAATTCCAGCATGTGAACCTTTTTTGGGATACACTCAAACTGTGTAGCCTCATCTTTGGAGGTTCCACCTGCATTGGGGTAGAACATGAGCCTCCTTCTTCTCAAAGGTTGGTCAGTGTATCTCGATTTCCTTGTGCATTCCTTGGAGACCTTTCTTATTTCCCAACGGCAAGGCTGTGATTTTAGCCAGATTGTGCTGATGAAAAATTTGGGTAAAGCCGGGTGTGGTGGCACACACCTGTAATCCCAGCACTTTGGGAGGCTGAGACAGGAGAATCGCGAGTTCAAAGCCAGCCTCAGCAACGGAGAGGCGCCAAGCAACTCAGTGAGACTGTCTCTACATAAAACACAAAATAGGGCTGGGGATGTGGCTCAGTGGTTGAGTATCCCTGAGTTCAATCCCTGGTAGCAAAAAAAAAAAAATTGGGTGAGGTGCGTAACTGACAACACAGAATTGATTAATCTTGTTCTTTTAACTCCCACTCTTGCCCCCATTTAAAAAGAAAAATCCAAAGTATAGGTCATCAATGGGAGCGCACCACCTTTTTGTTTTTGTTATCAGGAATAGAACTCAGGGGCACTCGACCACTGAGCCACATCCCCAGCCCTATTTTGTGTTTTAGGTAGAGACAGGGTCTCACTGAGTTGCTTGGCGCCTCACCGTTGCTGAGGGTGGCTTTGAACTTGCGATTCTCCTGTCTCAGTCTCCCAAAGTGCTGGGATTACAGGCGTGTGCCACTGTGCCTGGCTGGAAGTGCACCATGTTTTTAAGGCCTTTTGTGTGTTACGGAGATAATAAAACCATGAGAATGAAGATTCTATATTTTTATTTTTTACTTTTCTCCATATTTTTTATTGGTGCACTATAGCTGTACATATTGATAGGATTTGTTGTTACATATTAATAAATGTACACAATATAATTTGACCATTATCACTCTCCAGCACTTCTCTGCTGTTTCTACTTTGTCCCTTTCCTCTATCTCTCTTTGATTTTTAGGAGATTTACTCCCACCTTTCTTTTCCTTTTTCCTCTCTTGCTTCCACATATGAGAAAAAACATGACTTTTGACCTTCTGAGTTTGACTTATTTCATTCAATATGATGGTCTCTAGTTCCATTCATTTTCTTGCAAATGCCATAATTTCATTTTTCTTCATGACTCAAGAAAAATTGTGTATATATAACCACATTCTCTTTATCCATTCATCTATTGATGGGCACCTAGGCTAGTTCCATATTTCGGCTATTTGTATCATCACAGTAAGATGATTTCAATTCTTCAGAGTAAATACTGAGAAGTGATATAGCTGGGTCATATGGTGGTTCCATGCTTACTCTTTTGAGGTACCTTTATACTGATTTCCATAGTGGTTGTACTGATTTACAGTCCCATGAACAGTGTTCTACATTTTATTTATTTATTTATTTTAAATATTTATTTTTTAGTTGTAGGTGGACACAATATCCTTATTTTATTTTTATGTGGTGCTGAGGATCGAACCCAGTGCCTCCCGCATGCCAGGCGAGCACGCTACCACTGCGCCACAACCCCAGCCCCAGTGTTCTACATTTTAAAAGGCTCACATTCTCATTGTACCAAAGCACGGGATTACTTTCCTCTTCTTGTCTAGGTGTTTACAGTGGTTCTGTGTTAGTAGCATCGTGTGTATGTAATTATCATGTGGATGATTTCCTGAATCCTTTGCCCCATCCTAAGCTACTCCTGTGTTTCTGTGCTGTCTTCATGTAAATGGCTGTAATGACTTCCTGGGACCCTTAGGGTGAAGACTAAACTGTTCTGTAAGATCCCTCAGCTTAGGGTTGGTGATTTGTTTTGTTTTGTTTTGTTTATTTTGTAGGTACTGCTGGAGGTTGAACACAGGGCCTAGTGCAAGCTGATCAAGCGCTCTGCCACTGAGCTGCATCCCTAGCCTGGGGCTGGTTTTTGAGTGATTCTTGTCAATATCTCTTTCAGAAAATACCAACTTCACATTGGCTCTAACTGGTTAGGTATCTGGGCGCCTGTTGGATTTTTCAGGTAGTCTATAGGGTGGTCTGTGCAGCCTCACCTAACAGTGAGGTGGCCCGTCTCCTGGGCCTGCAGTCAATCCTCAAGGAGCTTCATTCCTGTCCCTGCTGGGCTGAGGTGGGACAGGGTGGGAGGTGCTAATGCTTCTGCTAAGTCAGGTCTTCACATTCTGGCTTAGCTCTTCTGTCTGCTGTGGCTCCCTGGGTCCCATGCACTAGAGTAAACCCAGCAACCTAGGGCCAGCTGCATGCTGATAGGGCTGGATGTTCTCTGAAGCCACTTAATGCTGACCTTGGCCTTATGGGTGGGTGTTTGTGGCCAGGATTTTTGGTGTGTGTCCAGATGGGGCCTGTCAGTGTTGAATTCAGTACCGGCCCAGCTGAGGTCCAGACAGACTAGAGCTTCAGTTTTTGGTGCCAAGATGAGTTGGACGAATGAATGGAGCTGACAGACTTTTGGCCGACAGTCATCTTTATTGTCCTGCGTCCCTGTGATCCCTGGAATTACTGCCTGTCCTTTCATTTATACACACCGGTTGTTTCCGCTGTGTTTCGCCTGTCGTCAGACCCGTGTGCTCTGGGGACATCAGCTCTTCCGTCTCCTATGGTGCCAGATGGTTTTGTGGAAATTAGAGGAGGGCTTCGGCTTGGGCACTGCTGGGGACAGTGTGTCCTGCCTGTTTGCCTGGGGCAGCAGGCTTTGCAAGGCACTTAGATCTGCTTCTGCTATGTGTGCTCCAGGTGACACTAGGAAAGTCCCCCTACTCCTCTGAAGTAATATGAAGTATATGGGTCTATAGAAAGGACCTCACTGAGCTGTTAGGGGTACCTGGTAACATTGTGCATGTGAGGGTTCCTCCTGCATAAAAACTAAGGGTCATTGCTGTTGCTTTAATTTTTTTTTTAAATATTTTTTTTTTAGTTGTAGATGGACACAATATAATGTGATGCTGAGGACTGAACCCAGTGCTTCACACACGCAAGGCAAGTGCCCTACCACTGAGCCACAACCCCAGCCCCTGTTGCTTTAATTTTATCTGTAGTTATTCACCGCTTGGAGGAACATTGAACCCAAAAGAAGCCTTTTTTTTTTTAACTTTTATTAGTGCCTTATATTTATACATAATAGTTAGGTTCATTTTGACATAATCATACATGCATGGGATTTCATTTATTCCATTTCAGTACGCGATGTCCCCTCTTTTCCCTCCCCTTCTCCATCTGCTGATTCTCCTTCCTCTTCTCTGGTCTTCCTTTTGCTCATTTGTATATTTATTTTTGGTTGGCACTTGGTCAATATGCATAAAGGTGGAATTCACTGTGGTATATTTATACATGCACATACGGTAATTTTGTTAAATTCATTCCACATTTTCTCCCCTTTCCCATCCCTCCTCCCTCACTCTCCATCCCCTCCTTCCACTCCACTGATCTTCCCTATATCTTTATGATATCCCATCTACTCACTCCTTTTACCTTATTTTACTTTATCTTCCACATATGGGAGAAAATCTTTGACCCTTGACTTTCTGAGTTTGGCTTATTTCACTTAGCATGATGTTCTCCATTTCTATCCGTTTATCAGCAAATGCCATAATTTCATTATTCTTTGTGGCTGAGTAAAACTCCATTGTATATATGTATGTATGTATGTGTATATATATATTTTCTTAATCCATTCATTCTAATTTTTAATGCACATTTTCTTAATCCATTCATCTATTGATGGGCATCTGGACTGGTTCCATGACTTCTGGCTATTGTGAATTATGCTACTACACTGATATGGCTGTATCACTATAGTATGCTGATTTTAGTTCTTTTGAATAAATACTGAAGAGTGGAATAGCTGGGTCATGTGGTGGTTCCATCCCTAGTTTTCTGAAGAATCTCCACATTACTTTACAGAATGGTTGTACTAGTCCGAGGTCCCATCTATAATGTATGAGTGCCTTTTTTTTCCCTCATGTCCTCACTTGTGTTTATTATTATTTGTAGTCTTGATAATTGCTATTCTGATTGGGGTGAGATTAAATCTTAGTGTAGTTTTGATTTGTATTTCCCTGAATGCTAGAGATGGTGAACATCATTTTCATTTATTTGTTGGCTGTTTCCTTTTCTTCTTTTGAAGGATGTCTGTTTAGTTTTTTTGCCCATTAATTGATTGGGCCTTCTTCTTTTTTTTTTTTTGGTGTTAAGGTTTTTGAGTTCTTTATGTGTTCTGAATATTAATCCTCTGTCAGAGGAGTAGCTGGCAAAAATGTTTATCCATTCTATAGACTCTTCATTTTTCATCCATTCTATAGACTCTTCATTTTCTTAATCGTTTCTTTTGCTGTGCAGAAGCTTTTTAGTTTGAAACCATTCCACTTAATGATTTTTGGTTTTATTTATTTAGCTTTAGAGGTCTTGTTAAGAAAGTTGATGCCTGCACCAATATGTTAGAATATTGACTCTGTTTTCTTCTGGCATTTGCAAAGTTTCTGGTCTAATTTCTAGGTCTTTGATCCATTTTGATTTGACCCAAAGTAGGGCAAAAAGGCCCTGTACCTCCATGTCAGTCCTCCACAGACTAACTAAGATGGCTCTAGGGTTGTCTGACCTTTCGAGTCCTTCCCAGGCCTTTATCTCTTCGAGGTGGTCTGATTGGCATGCTGACCATCACAGGCCCACACTCCCGGTCCTGAGTCTCAGTTAGCCATGTCCTTCCTCCACTAATATACCCTGGGGTGGGGTTGTGTAATGTTTGTTGACCTTTCTCTCTCTCTCAAGGACGAGAACCAAGGCTGTGGCTGCTGTTGCTGCTTCTTTTTTTTTTTTTCCAACATGATAAGAGTTTTGGAAGGAGCTTAGAGATTGCTGTGTATCCTTGGGCAAGGTGTTTCTTCACTCTGAGCCTCCATTCTGTTCTCCAGAAGACTGGCCTTCCTGGCTGATATACAACATGTTTCATGTTGGGGAAGAAAGCAATGCTGTGCCAAGCTGGTGACATTCTAGAAGGTGGTCTTTACTAAATAGACACACACACACACACACATGCACATACACATGCACACACACACACAGGCTTCCAAATTTTCCCAGGGTTTCATTCTTGGGGTTTTGCTTTGCAATATACTCCTTTAACTTTTAGGACAGAGCTATTTATGCCTCCTCTTAGAGATTTGAAATCTAGCCTAGTGTTATGTTCTTGGAAATTAGCCATGTTTCCAGTTACCATCTTATTGAAAGTTGAAGGCAAATGCCTGCTTGGAGCCCCTGAAGGCTCCCTGATGAGAGTTGCCAACACAAAGCCGTTACTTTACCATGCTTGTAGCACAAAAGAATATTCTTTCTGGACAGAGCATGTGATGGAGTTTCCCTGAAATCCATACAGTAAAATGGCAAGAATTATTTTCTCTGCTTTGCTCTCCAAATGAATTCCAATCTTTGATACAGACCCATCAGCAATGCATTAATCTCTTGCCTAACATTTAAGGGAAGATTTTGTTCTCATAAAAGAATGCTGAGTGTCCAGCGGACCCATCTTGGGAAGAGTCTCCTCTCACACTTATATGTTCTCTCTCCCCCCCCCCCTTTTTTTTTTGTGGTACTGGGAATTGAACCCAGGGCTTTGCATACCAGGCGAACACTCTACCAACTGAGCTATATCTCTAGCCTCCACTTATCTGTTCTCTGCTGACGCTACCCAGGTCATGTTTGCAAGTTCCATACTTAGGACTGAACGCAGTTAAGAAACCTGTTGAATTTTGCATGCACCTTCATTTGGTGCTTGCAAGTGCACCGACTAGCTGCCGGGATGAGGAATGGGTGAGGTGATGGTGGGCAGCTTTGCCAATAGCATGGGTTTTGTTTGCCAGCTGTGGTGGGGAGACAGCATGACCAGGCACAGGTTATCACTCTCTCCTTTGATCCGTGTGCCCATCCCCAGAGAGGGTGCAGCCCACTCGAGGGCCATCGTGTCTGTCAGCTGGTGGTTGGCCTTGGCCCTGGTAGAACACTCAGCGCTTCGTCCGCGTCCTGGGGTTGCAGCTCCCAATTTCCCTACATCTGCCCTGGTTTCCATAACACACTGTTCTGTTTCCAGCTGCGTGAATGAATGTGGAACAGTGGCAGCTTGTAAACCTTGGGCTGGTTGCCGTGAATAGAAGGTACGCACCCCAGGGTGGAGGCAGCGGGCAGGAACGTGGCTGGCATGAATTATTGACTGTGTGTGAGGCCCCGAGCAGGGGAGGTTCATTTATTCCTTCCTTTGTTCATTCATTCCCTCCTCACTTGTTCTTCCATGCAGCTGTGTCCCAGATACACTGAGCTCTCACAAAGCTGAGGTTCAGCGGGTTAGGCAGCTTGCCTGTCCTCCCAGCGTGGCCATGCAGGCAGGGACATCCTGGATCTTACCCTCCTGAGTCTCCTGCATTCCACCACATTTCCTGTGAGTCTCTGGTCCTGTTCCTCAGGGCAAGGGCACTTGTCCCAAACAGCTCTAACTGCTGCCTGCCACCTACCCTCCTGAGGCTCAGGTCACGTCCCCAGGCCCTCTGGAGTCCAAGGCTTAGATTTTCTGACAACTAGCCTTTCTTTGAGTGAGATCAGCTTCCTGCAGCAACCTGTCTTGGGCTTGAGTCAGAGCTGCTGGTGGAAGGTCATGAGGGTGCCACTAAGGGTGGAGCTTTGCTGAGGTGCTTGTGGGTACAAACAGCATCAGGGAATCTTAGGAGGAAGCTTAGATGTTGGATTGCTGCCAGTGTGCGGGGTAGGGAAGCAGTGGGTGCTCTGAGAGTCTCTTACTGTTTTTTGGGGGGCAACCCGTAGGTACATTCATGTCAGGTCCGCTAGGAAACCAGAAAATGAAGTGTCCTGAACCTGGCATCCAGAGATTCCTGTCCTTGGCTCCTCTCCTCAGAGGATCCTGCCACCTGTGTGGCCCACCATTAGTGGGGGTTGAGATCTCTGCTGCATTTCTATATTCCAGTGGTGCCTTTGAATGCTGTTGGGACTGGAGGCCAGGCGCCGTGTTTTTGACGGATGCAGGTCAGATTGACCTGGTGCAGCCCTGCCCCATGTTGCTCAGGTCCCAGATCTCCTTTACTTGAGAAAAGCAGCATGACATTTGGACCACCAGGCTTAGAGTCAGGCTGGCTGCTGGGTCACACCTCAGTGATCAATTTCATTACATTGCCAGGTGTGGAGCCTGGCCTTGTCACCTACCTTTCCAAAATTAGTGACAAGAAGGTCCATTCTGAGCAGTGCAGCCTGGGTAGTAAGGACCGAGGGTTTGTGGACATACCTCCATTATCCAGGGTTCTGAGGAGTCCTTCTATCATGGAAGAGTCCAGACATTCTAAGGACTCGGGATTGGTGTGTCTCCATCACCCAAGGGGCCAGGGTGTGACCTGAGGCCCCAGGGATTGGGGGTCCCTCCATTACTGTTCCCACTTCCTTCCACTTCTGGGTGCTGAATCTCTCTGGCCGCCATGCTAGAGGTTGGCTCTGTTGTGGCTGAAATTAGCATTCACAGGATCGGTATTTTAACATAAAGTAAAGAGGAAGTTGTAGATGAAGTACAGATCAGCTTAGTGGATGGTTATAGAACTTAGAACTTAAAATAAACTTTTCCCTCCTGACTTTTTTTGGAAATGGTTCAAATTTTAAAAAAGTTGAGGGAACCATCCTGTTTGGGAGCCATCTGTATATATGGAGGAATAAATTGGCTCACATGATTTTGAGGGCTGGCCAGTCTGAAATCTGCAAGGAAGCCTGGAAATTCTAAAAGATTTTGAAGTTCCAGTCTTGAGTCTAAAGGTTACCTGGGGAAGACTTTCTTCCTCTCCTGGGAACCTCAGCCTTTTCTTGCAGGGCCTTTACTTGATTGGATGAGGCCCATCCACATTATGGAGTGTTAATTGGTTTATTCAAAGTTTCCTGACATAGCTCTTAATTGTATCTTAAAAACATACCTTTATAACAACATTGAGACTGATCTTTGAGCATCTGGGCACTATGGCCTAGCCAAGAGAATACATAAAATTAACCATTACAGCAAGGAATCTGCACTAGACATTGTGGCATTTCCACTCATTATTGTGGGTTCCCTAGCCAACTGACTTCCCTTTAGCGATGTTAAAGGTTCTTTAGGCCCAGTGAGTATTTACTGATTTATATAACTAAAATAAACAGAAGTAGTATGGGTATCAGGCTTGGTTTGATTAAGGCCACCCTGTGGCTGCCCATGACAGGTCCCTTTCCTGTCCTTAGAGTTGTTCCCTCCACTCTCCGGTGGGCCTCCTCATTACTAAAAGATGTCTGCCAACTGCTCATCGGTGCCACTTTGTAAGAAAGAGTGTTTCTTTTCTATGGCATTCTACACAAGTCCCAAAACAATCCTGTGTCCACAGATGCCTAGTGCTGACAATCTCAGGCCCAGATCACTGGTTTTCCTAGTCAGTGACTGTGACAGAGGGAAGGGTAATTTATGCCATTTGGCAAATAGGGGTAGTAAAAGCCCCCAACAGGATCCACCTTGGTTGGTAGTCTTAACCCATAGCAGTCATGAGTTAGTACAGTGCCTAGCACGTGACCAGTGCCAAATAAAGGGGGTTAGTTCTGGAGAAGCAGCACAGGGTATGTGGGCTTTGAGCAGACCCTGGTGGGAAGGCGGGATTTCCTCATGTTATGGTTTGAATCTTAAAGGTCTTCTAACAGGTCTGTGTTGAAGGCCTGGTCCTCAGTAGGTGGTGCCACTGGGAAGTGGTGGGAACTTCAGGAGGTGGGCCAAAGGGAAGACACAGATCATTGGGAGCATACCCTTGAAGGCTGTATCTTGTCCTCAGCTCTTCTTTGCTTCCTAGCTGCCATTGGCTGAGCAGCTCTGCTGCACCATGCCCTTCTGCCATGATGTTCTACCCACCACCTGCCCAGAGCAAGGGAGCCAGTGGACGGTGGAAGGCAGCCTCTGAAACCATGACCCTAAATAAGTCTTTCATTCTCTAAGTTGATTTTTTTCAGGTGTTTTGTCACGGTGATGGAAAGATGACCCCACACTTTGGGATAGGGTCAGTGTCTTCTAGAAAGGAGGGGCTTCCTGGCAGCAAAGGCCAAGCACTTGGTCTTGATCCATCACTGGCTGGCCTGTGATTCAGGAGCTCATGGCTCTTTCACCCATATCTTAATGCTTTTCTCCTGAAAAACCTGTAAGAAGACCTTCCAGGGGCACCTTTGAAAGCAAGCATTGAATGAGCCTTCAGTGGAAGCACTGGTGTGCTCAGTGTCAGAGCTGTTCCTTTTATTTTGGTACCAGGGATTGAACTCAGGGGCACTCAATCACTGAGCCACATCCCCAGCCCTATTTTGTGTTTTATGTAGAGACAGGGTCTCACTGAGTTGATTAGCCCCTTGCCGTTGCTGAGGCTGGCTTTGAACTCACAATTCTCCTGTCTCAGCCTCCCAAAGTGTTGGGATTACAGGCATGTGCCTTCATGCCTGGCTCCGAGCTGTTCTTAAATCTTCTTTTCACTGTCCAGCTGGTGTTACTGTTGGCTTGGACCTTGACCACTGGCTTAGGAGAAGGAACCTCAGGCACAGGCAGCTCTGTGTTCCTGATGGTGCCCTATGCTGCTGGCTTGTCCTGCTGCAGCTGTACTTGTGTGTCCTTTGAGAGGTCCTGGCCAAGGTGGTGCCTAATCAGGTTTGCTGGTTGCCAACCGGGTTAGCTGTTAGGGGTCATGACTTTATCCATGACCCCTTTTGTTGCAAGAAGGGGTCTCTAAAGCATGTTGAAGAGAAGACCAAAAGGCTGACTGTCCTGTGACCTGGGATCCCCAGACACTGGCACTTAGCTGATGCTTCTTGAGTGGCTGTGGCTACAAGGACTAGTTCTTGGAGCTGGAAGATGCTCAGGGTCACCTTTATCCACAGTGAGTGTGTGTGGTCTGAGGATGTGGAGGAACTACTGTGTGGCTTTGAACTGGTGGACTTACCTCTCTGGACATCTGTTTCCTCATCTGTAAACTTGAATGATAGTCTCTGAGGTTTGTGAAAATTACTGTGGTTTGTGGTGGCCTAGAAGTAAGAGGTGTAAACCTGGGACTGGCACAGGTTAGCAGAGGGCCAGCCCTCAGGGCTGGAGTCCAAAAGCTGTACATGGTGTTCTCTGTGCTTCTGTCCTTGCTCAGGCAGGTGGAACAGCCTGTTGGAGCCCAGGATATAGATGGATGTCTTGAACAGTTGTTATAAGGGTACCTCTTACGTTCATCTTTGCCACCCCCAAATCCATGCTGCAGCTCACAGACTCTTAACCCATTTTCCTAATTCGATACCCTTCCAGTTTCCCAAAATGATATGAAAAACATGCAAAACATGGAAATAGAACTCATGACAAAAGGAAAATAAAGATTTGGAAAGATTGAAGCCCATGGAAGATCAGCATCCAACTGGTGTGGCATGAAGTCCTGGTAACCACAAGATTTGGCTCTGAGTTTCCTGGAAGCCAATGTGATGAAGGCAACTATTGAATTCTTTCATGGGGTCCATGAGATAAAAACAAATGAATCCTGAAAACCAGATCACAGCCACAACTACGACAACAAAAAACTACCCAAAATACACTGAAAATTTGTTCCAGAGAGTAGAGATGTTTCTGAGGCTAAATCCTGAGGGGATGTTCTTAGGCCTCTGCAGGGTGCTAAACTATAGCCGACACCACCACAGTAGAGAAGTGGGACCCAGCTGTCTCTGTAACTTGGTCAGTGGACAAAATGTCCAAGGTCCCTGGACAAAATGCAGGTCACTAAGAACAACGTTCCAAGGGACCTGAGTGTCCTGTTTCACACTCCAACTCAGAACAAGGGGAGAAAAAGCTTAATGTGTTGCCCTTGACCTACAGAAGGATAAACTCAGGCTTTGTGGTGATCATGACTGCTCCTGGTCCCTCTGGTGTTTGCCTGCTTGGGCCTCATACCACCTCTTTCTCTGGACCTCCAGTTTCCTCATGGTGTTACAGTGACATTTATGTGAAGCCATACCAGGAAGGCCCTAGGTGACTCTGATCTGGCCTGGGTCCAGGGCCAGGGACACGGGGGGTCATTCTATGGAAGCATTCGTGGCCCACCTGGATGTCAAACTGTATCATGCAGTATCAGGTAGTGTCTCCCAGGTTGCCAGGTGTTGCAGGGAATCATATGTTGCCCATCACCATGCCTTACCTAGGGCAGATCTGGCTGGCCTTGGGTTCCTCACTATGGACATGAGGCCCAGAGACCTTCTTGGGTCCCTCAGACAATATGATGTACACAGCTGGATTTGCAAGGAGGGTCTGGGTCTGCTTTCTGATGTTGCTCTTGTACTGACCACTGTTGAGAAAAAGCAGCCCAGGGCTCTTACTGGGACTGCTGCTGTTTACTGCTGTGAGCACACCTGCAGGTCGAGGTGGGGGAGCTGGTATGCTATACATATCAGGACTGGGAGTTGCTGTGTGTGTGCTTATTCCTTCCAACATCTTCCATTATGAAAATTGTCAAACATTCTTTATTTTAGTGTTTATGTTGCTGTCATAGAATCCTTGAAACTGGGTAATTTAAAAAGAAAAGGGTTTGTTTTGACTCACGGTTCTGGAGGCTGGGGGAGTCCAAGATTGGGTACGTGGTGGAAAGTGGAAGGCTAGTTGGTGTATGCAGAGGAGACAAAACACAAGAAGAGCTCACCTCAAAACAGCACATCCCTACTGTAACTGATCTGGCTAGGAAGGAAAGGCATTGATCCCTCTCGATGATTTGTTTCTGACCGGCCCCACCTCCCAACTCTGCCACAGGCCCCAATGGAGAAGCAGGGTGACTGTGAAATCCACCATGCAGATCTAACATTTATCAGGAGTTTGCCACTTGTGTTTAGTGTCCCTCTCTCCCTCCCTTCTTCCCCATCCTAGTCCGGTCTTTCCTTCTTTCCTTCCTCCCCTCTCGGCCCCCACCCCAGCCTCTTCATCCTGTGATAACCCCAGTCAGTCTCACCTTCCTGCTCAGGCATATGCACTTTCTAGAAAACACAGACACTGCTTACATAACCTCCCTGCCTTCCAGGCACCTGAACAGGGACAATGTTTCTTCGGTGTTATTACCCGCTTGCCATGTTGCTGATTAGAAGTGTAGACTGGAGTTGATTGGTTAGAATCACGATCTTGACATGGCTCACAAGGCACCTCAAATTGCTGTGGGCCTTCTGCTTTGTAGCAGCTGTGCCCTTGAGCCTGCCAGGGCAGCCAGCTCTGGGAGGGCCTGGGATGGGCTGAGGTGGGGGTGGGCAGTGGGAGTAGCTCATGTCAGGATGGGCAAGGACCCTGAGGTCAGCCCCTTGGAGCCTGGTTCTGTGGGGCCCCTTGACTTTAATGAGGGCTTTGGACAGGGAGGGCCAAGGGTGGGGGTGGCTGGCCTCTTCTCCCTGTTCCTGCCTGTGTCTCCCTTGCCTATACTCCCATCCTTGGGGTGAGTAAGGATGATGTGCAGCAGCCAGGGACCGCTCAGACCCAGAAAGTACTTGGAGTGTAGATGCTCCTAAGACAAAACTATCATAAAGTCCCTTCTGCTTTGTCTCTTGGGGAACACTCTCATGCTATTATTAAAAATCTGAACATGTGTCTCAGTGTCAGTCTATTTAAGTATGTGTTAAACTTGGGACTTGATAACAGACATGAAAAGTTCAGTGCTTGGAAGCTACTGGAATCCCTTCTCTTCCCAGGGACTCCTCCTGGGGGAATTTGCTGTAGGTTTTCTCATGCCCAGTATGTGGAAGGGAAGTCATGCAAGGTCATGGAAGTTATGCAAACTCCTTCCTGCTCACCATCTTGGACGGGACCTCAAGTCCCAAAAGGGCTTGGTCTGGTGCCTAGAGCTGGGTTTTCCTACAGGTGTCTATAGGGGAACTGCCCAGAGGGTGGCCATATGGGCTGGGTGGACACTGGAGAGGAAGAGCTGGGCTTACCCAAGAGGGAGGAGGCGATGGATGCCAGGAGAGGACAGAGGGCCATCAGTGGGCACTTCTGTGTTGTCTCTCTTTCTGTCCTCATCCCATGTATAAGGAGGCTGTCAACGTTTGTCCCAGTTTTGTTAGTGAGAAACTAAGAACCAGGTGGAATTTGCAAATGGGTGATAGAGAGGTGCGCTTCAACCCCAGTCCGTAGAATAAAAACCAGTGCGCTTCCTTATCCTTGTACTCCTGCTTCAAAGCAGGGTGGGAGGTGCTGGGTCGGTCCCTTTGAAGTTGGACTGATGGACAGACCACAGACCGGGGAAGGTGGGGGTGCCTACGCCCACCAGGACTAGGGAGTGTCAGACTGGGAGCCTTGCCTCTTGCCCGTGGGTAAGAAAAGAAAAGAAAACAATGCCGCAGAGGAAAGCCTTCCTGGCAGGGATTACCTGGGAGGTGGCGCAGCCTCTTTGATCTTCCTGGGGACCGGGCTTGCTGCAGCCTGCTCCTATCAGTATAGCAAATTCCCTGCTTCCTTTTATGTTGGGAACCCACACGGGTTCTGACACTGGATGCTGCTTCCTCCTCCTTGTCTGCAGGAAGCGTCGCCCTGTGTACAGGGCCACTGTGTCCACCGGCCAGGGGGAACAGTGGAGTATCTCACTGATAGTGGTCCAGAGGCCCTGGTTGGATGGAGATGGATGGGTGGGGAGATGACTTAGGACCTGCTCATCTCTCTGCCCACCTCCCACTCAGACTTCCTCCAGAAGAGCATCTTTCCAGTTTGTAGACTTCTGGAGAACATTCTCTTGAATCATGCATGTGATCCCTCAGTGCACGCACGCTTCATGGCATTTGAAGTGGAATAACTCTTTGTTGAAGGGTTTGCTTCAGGAATTGGGTAGCATTCCTACCTCCTCCAGTGGCCACTCCAGTACTGTCAATAATTAAAGATTCCTCACCTTTCCAAAGGCTCCTGAGCAATCCTAATTATTAGTAAGTTGAGAAATCAATCAATGCTTAAAAAAATGAACTGGAAAAATCTCAGAGAGCGTTCAGTCAATTGTTTTCAAAGGTTTTCTGTAAAACCTTCACTTATTGGTGTATGTAAGTGCTTTACTGGTTGCAAGGTAGAATGTGTGTGTGTGTGTATGTGTGTTTGTGTGTGTGTGTGTATGATGTGAAAGACATTGCATAAATGGACAGCTATTTTTTAAAAATTGATCCTTCTCCATGTGTTTGTTTATTTATTTCGGTAGATATACACAATACCTTTATTTTATTTATTCATTTTTATGTGATGCTAGGGATTGAATCCAGTGCCTCACATGTGCTAGGCAAGCATTCTACCACTGAGCTACAACGCCTTCCCACAGACAGCTGTTTTTATTGGACACTGTGAATATTCTTTTCTTGTATTTCATAGATTAAAATATAGAACACCTTGGATAGAGAGGGTTGAAGTAGGTGGCTAAACAGCAAGTGTTTGGGTGAGGAGGTTCTTTTGTGAGCTGGGCACAGGCAGAAGAGAAAGGTGAGGTGGAGATGACCTCTCAGCCCCAAGAGGTCCAGGTTAGGTGTGGCTATGCATGTCCTCTGTCACTGTATACTGGTAATGAAGAAGATGAAGTCAACCCATCCCTTAAATGAGACACTTCAGAACATTCCTAAACACCCTGCTAGTCTCAAGGGTCATGTTGACTGGGCACATTTGCAGGATGTGGCCAGCGTTAGCCTGAGTCTCTGGCATGTTCTGGGGTCAGGGCTGCATCACTGGCCAACAGAGATAGAAACTTGGCCTTCAGTGTGGCCTCTGTTGCTACCCACGGCTCGCTCTACTCCTGGTTATCCTCTGTGGGGGCATCACATGGCATGACAGGAAGATGGAGGGCAGGTGGCAGGTCTCAGCTGGGGCCTTCCTCTTGCCAAATGAGGACACATCCCTGCACTGTGAACAAGCAACATCCCGCCTAGGAAGCTGAGCTCGCTGTAGCAAAACAGTGGTGGAGTTTTGCCATTTGGATTTAAAGGCAGTGGCTTCACCATGGGCCTGGCAGGAAGTATGGGAGTCTGCATGCAGCTTCTCGGAAATCTCATCTTCCCACTGCTGGCCAGTCCTGGAAGTGGCTTGGGAATGATATGCTGTGGTACTTCCCTGGCCTTGGGAGGCTCTGCCCACCCAGCCATGGAGCAGAATGGAGATGCTTCATTGCCCCCAGCAGCTTTGTGGTCTCAAGGCACCCTTAATGGGTTCTTGGACCTCAGCATATCTCAGGATGGGGGCGCCAAAATCAATCTGGAGATCTCCTTGGAATAGCCAACTTATTTTATTAAATGAAGCTTTTTAAAAAAAATCACATTTTGATGTAAAAGTGTCCCTAGAATCTCCTTCAAGTGGCATGATTTTTCACTAGACCCTCTTTCTGTCCAGCAGACTATGGGGTTTATAAGAGGGTCCCAGGATTCAAGGAGAATCTGAACAGGTGACCTACACCTCCATCTGCTGGCCTTTACCGTGTGCGTGTGTATGTGTGTGTGTGTGTGCACTCACACATGTATATATGCATGTGCCACATACACATCTGTGTCTGTATATATGGGTGTGCATATGTGTACATGCACATACAGGTGCACACACAGATATGTACATGTAAGTGTGCATCTGTATGTATGTGTGTATACACATGTACCTGTGTATATATGCATCTTGTTGATTTCTGATAAGGAGACAGAATTTTTTTTTTTTTTCTGTTTTCAGGAAAATTGTTTCTCACCCTCACTCATGTGCTGAACTCTAGCCGGCTTCTTGGCTTGGTAAGATTGCTGTTAATGCATCCTTAAACATTCCTTTTATTTGTCAAATCCCTGTTATTTTGTTAGAGTCTATCTCACAGCCAAAATAGCCTCAGGAGAAAAATAATGAAAGAAGAAATGAATTAGGTGTGTCAGAAGAATGTGACAGGTTTGGGGGAACATGGAGTAAATATACATGGGTAACAATGCTGCCCCTTCTCAATACCTGTTCAAATGTTTCCTTTTTCCTTATAAAAACAGGCTAATATGTGAATGTGTGTTTGCTGGAGGCAGAGGGCTGCTCCCAGGCCCCATAGAGGCTGCTTCCCCATCCTTGGGGGCCCTAATTCTTTATTCACAAAGACACTCTGTTGAATTTCTTTGCTCCATTGTGGACGTATCATTCTGTATTTTTTTCCTGCTGTTAACATGCCTTAGCAGAGATTGTTCCTTGTTATTTCATGGTCTCTGCAAATGTGAGGATTAATGGTTATACAGTAGTTTGTTTCCTCACTCTATGTAACGTGTGCGCTCGTGTGCGTGTGCGTAGTGTGATCTCATCTGCCAACTTCACCTTTCAGTTACTGGATGTTGTTTTCCTTCTGCCTTTTTTTTTTTTTTTTTTTTTTTTTTTTTTTTTTTTTTTTTTTTTTTTTTTTTTTTTTTTTGGTACCAGGGATTGAACTCAGGGGTACTCGACCACTGAGCCATATCCCCAGCCCTATTTTGTGTTTTATGTAGAGACAGGGTCTCACTGAGTTGCTTAGCGCCTCACTTTTGCTGAGGCTGGCTTTGAACTCACAATTCTCCTGTCTCAGCCTCCCAAAGTGCTGGGATTAAAGGCTCCTTTCTGCCTTTTTACTGTGTAGGGCATCCTTTTGTCTATGGACACGACTTTGGTTCAGAGTTGCAGGTGTGGAATGAGCAGAGCCTGTGGTGTGAAGGTTCTAGGACCTTTGCCCTCTGACCTTTGCATTTGAGGCAGCCACACCCACACCGGGAGCTCCCACCACATGGTGCTTCCTGTGCACACCCTTCTGCTCCATGGTCTCCCCATTTACTTAGGAAACACGTTTAGCAAGACAGGATCATCTAGTCCATCACTGAACCTTGCCAGGCCTCCACCTCCAGATTGTGCCTAAGGTCCACTCACCACCTGGTCCCAGCCACCTGGGCCACCCACATCTGAAGACTTTTTGTTGTACTGTCACCACTCCCTCCTACCTCTAGTTTCTTGGTCACAGGCAGCCAGAGGGGAACTTTGATTTTAAATCACATTGCAGCACCAGGGCATTTCCTTGCTCAACCCTTTCGGAATATTCCTCTCTGGCTGAGTCATAGGCCAAATCTTCATGTTGGTCACAAGGCTATTGGGGGCTGCCTGTGGGTCTCGACTCATGCAGAGCCCTACTACTCCTCCCTTGGTGTGACATGTTCCCCCTGGCCCCCACAGGCAGCTTGTCCCCCTCCATGACCTTGGTGTTCTTTATGCTTCTGATGTCACTCCTCAGCCCACCTAGATAAAAATATGAAATCACCCTTGATAGAGGAGCAGCCCATCCCCCACATGCGGGTCACAGTTATCTGTCCTTTCTGCTTTGTTTTATTTTTTTGCTGTAGCTGTTGGCACATCTTGTATACCATCTATGCATTTACTGTCTGTTTCCCCACTAGAATGGAAGTTCCCTGAGGACAGGTATTTGGATTTATTCAGATCTGTTCTTGATGTGCAGCAGCAGAACATGGACGCTGGGCCAGAGGTGTGCCTGGGCCTTTGGATGATGTGACTTGTCTACCTGCTGTGGGGCAGGGACCCCAGAGGCTCCTATGAAAAACAGAAATGTTCAAGGGGAGAGTAGGAACTCTGAAGAGGCACCACATTTGGTAAAGATTTTCCTGGTGCTTGGAGCTGGTCTGGTGAATGGTTTTCACTCAAGGTCCCAAGAGACTGAGCCATCCCTTGTCCCCTTGCTGAGTGAGTTCATGCTCCCCAGCTGGCCCAGACCCAGGCATGATTGCAGTCTTACCGCAGCAAAGGTCTTTGGGGTGTGTCGAGATGGGGTTAAGACTGAGAATGATGCAGACTTACATGTTTTCTTTTGTAATTTTCTTGGTATACTTTGGGCATTTTCCATGCCAATGAATATGGTGTGCACCTGAGTATTATTTTTAATAATTGCATAGTTTTATATTTAATGACTCCACAGGTTCATGGAGACTCTGATGTCAATTTGTGTCTGTTGTGGGACATGGATCTCTATAGTTTGATGGTTCTCCCATCCGTCTGCATGTTTAACTGTGGCAAGGGCTCTGTAGTTCACCAAGCTGTCTCCATCCATCAGTCTTACTGTGGCTGACGTTGGCCATAGAACCGTGGTCTATGGAACCATGATCTTTGTCTCTGTTCCCACCCATTTCTTTCCTTCTTTCATCTATCCATTCTGCAAATAGCCCTGGGGTCCTCATCATCAGTCCTTAGGCTGGGGCATGGGGGTGGATGGGGATGGCAGTGACGTGAGTGGAGCTGGGACTACAGATGTTCTGATCAGTATGTGAATAGTCCTGAGTAGGTCAGTTAGGGGTCTGCATGCCAGGGCCCACTAGGGGGGTCATTCATTTATTCATTCATTCATTCAATGAATCCTTAGCCTTGATCTAGGCATGTTTAAACTATATGAATGGGGTCCCTGCCCTCTTGGAGGTGACATTCCCTAATGCAATGACTTCAAGATATCATGTTAGGTTGTGATAAGGACACCAAAGCAAAGCAAGGTCAGGCAAGGCGGGGAGGTGAGTGCTGGCATAGGTGGTTGAACTGGTTTTCTTTAAAATTTTTTTTTTTAGTTGTAGGTAGACACAATACCTTTATTTTATTTATTTTTATGTGGTGCTGAGGATTGAACCCAGTGCCTCATGCACGCGAGGCAAGCGCTCTACCACTGACCCACAATCCCAGCTTGAACTGTTTCTACATGGCATCCTGCAGGTCTTCCTTGAGGAGGTAGCATTTTGGCAGATATTTGAAGAAAGAGAGGCATGAGCAATGCAAGGATCTAGAAGTGAATTATGTGCATAGGAAATAGCATGTGCAGATGTCCTGCAGCAACCAGTTGAGAGTGGTTGGAGAACAGACCAGAGGGAGGTAGGGGCTAGATTAAGTTGGCCTGTGCAACCATGAGAAGAAGTATGGCTTTATTTTAAAGGCTGTAGATTGAAGGTAGGAGGATTTGTGCTGGGATGTTCTGAATCTTGTCTTAAGAAATTCCATTTGACTGGCTGTGGACATGGAGAGATGGTCAGTTTACTGATGGACCAGAATGGTAGGGGGTTAGATGAGGGAAATGGTCTTGTTTAGGATTTATTCTGTGGGGCTATTTTTTTTTTCTTTGACATTGTAACTACCATTTTTTTAAAAAAATTGTTTTTGAAAACAGCAGAATGCATTTCAAGTCACAATATACATATGGAGCACAATTTTCATTTCTTTGGTTGCAAACAAGGTAGAGTCACACCATTTGTGTCTTCATACATGTACCTAGGGTAGTGATGTCTATCTCATTCCACCATCTTTCCTACCTCTATGTCCCCTCCCTTCTCCTCCCTACTCTTTGCCCTAACCAAAGTTCCTGCATTTCTTTCATGCTCCCCATCCCCATCCTCATTATGGATCAGCATCCACTAATCAGAGAAAACATTCAGCCTTTGGTTCTTTGGGATTGGCTTACTTCATTTAGCATGATGTTCTCCAGCTCCTTCCATTTATCTGCAAATGCCATGATTTTATTCTCTTTTAATGCTGAGTAATATTCCATTGTGTATATATACCAGAGTTTCTTTTTTTTTTTTTTTTTTTTGGTACCGGGGATTGAACTCAGGGGCACTCGACCCCTGAGCCACATCCCCAGCCCTATTTTGTGTTTTATGTAGAGACAGGGTCTCACTGAGTTGCTTAGTGCCTCGCCCTTGCTGAGGCTGGCTTTGAACTCGCGATTCTCCTGTCTCAGCCTCCCTAAGTGCTGGGATTACAAG
>PVHX01006405.1:0-83660 GCA_004024805.1 Geosciurus inauris
TTTTGGTACCGGGGATTGAACTCAGGGGCACTCGACCACTGAGCCACATCCCCAGCCCTATTTTGTGTTTTATGTAGAGACAGGGTCTCACTGAGTTGCTTAGTGCCACGCCATTGCTGAGGCTGGCTTTGAACTCGCGATTCTCCTGTCTCAGCCTCCCTAAGTGCTGGGATTACAAGCGTGAGCCACCGCGCCCGGCTTTTATTTATTTATTTTTACGTTGTGCTGAGGATCGAACCCAGTGACTCACGCATGCGAGGCAAGCTATAGCCCCACCCCGTGCACCCCCTTTTGATCCTCCTGCCTCAGCCTCCTGAGCCACTGGGATTATAGGCAAGTGCCGTTGTGCCTGGCTGGTTCTGGTTTTAAGGGGAAGGAGCGATTAGTTAGTCAGGAATGTTCATGAAGTTAGTTATGTCTTCTTTTATGGGCCCTGAATATTTTAAAAATAATTAATTTTATTTAATATCTAATCTATTTAATTGTTTTATTAAAATAATTTTACAACCTAAGGGTTACTAAGAAGAGGGAACAAATTAGTTCTTCGTAACTCTGGAAGATAGGGGAAGACAAGTTTTATTTCTCCTTTTCCTGCTCATTGAGCCAGTGTTTCGGTGTCCACCCCGTTGATCTCACCAGTCACGCCGACTGTACCGCCTCCTCTTTGGAGAGTTTATATCCCTCTTCTAAAACAAAGGCAACTCTACCCTTACAGGTAGCACAAGGAACACCCTGTTTCTGTATCAGAAAGTAAAAATTTTAGAAGGCCAGTGGCCTAATTTTTTTCTTCTTCTTCCTTGATCTTATCTTAAAGAACCAAGTGTGACTGAACATTAGAATGCAAGAATGCGTCGACTAGGAAGACAGATTTCATCTTATTATGAGAAAGAATTTTTAAAGAAACCTGTCCAAGTTCATGTTTTCTCTTGAATAAGGGGTAATTTGGAGATTTTCAAGTTTACTTTGTTTGCTTTAAAAAATTTTTTTGTAGTTGTGTATGGACAACATGCTTTTATTTATTTTTATATGGTACTAAGGACAGATCTCATTGCCTCACACATGCTAGGCAAACGCTCTGTCACTGAACCACAAACCCAACCCCTTACTTTTATTCTTATTTAGCAGGACACTCATACCCATTTATTTACTGGCCATTCTTTCTCTTGTGGAGCAGAGCACCAGAAGGCCTTATGGTCAGTTGCAGTGTGAAAGGATTTATGTTCAGGTGGGGGGGGTTGCAAAATAAAGTTTTGGAGACTCCCGCAGATTTTTGTCTTTTTGTTTCTCTCTTTGTTTTATTGTTGTGCTGAGATTGAACCCGGTATCTCGTGTTTGCTAGGTAAGTGCTGTACAGCTGAGCTATCCCCCCAGCCACACCCCCAGCCATGTCCTTTTATTTTTATTTCTAGAACAGGGCTGGACAGGTCAATTGGAACACAGTATGTGTTGGATAAAGGTGTGAGGTTTTGAATGAGAAACTTGGAGAAGATGAAGTTTGGAGTGTTTTGGTCCTTAGATTCTTAGAATTCTTCAAGCGATGTAGAGGAGAAAACCTATCTTTTGTTAGTTTTCATTTTACTTCATATCAACTTTGTGATCTAGGATAAGTTATTTTTATTTTGAGTTATCTTGTCTACAAAATGGACTTTTAAATACTTACCCTGCCTCACTGATCTTTTTATTTTTGCTTTTTTGAAAACTAAATGCTGTCGGGTGCAGTGGTGCACACCTATTAAACACAGTGGCTCAGGAGGCTGAGGCAGGAGGATTCCAAGTTCAAAGCCAGCCTCAGCAACTTAGCAAGGCTCTAAGAAACTTAGTGATACCCTGTCTCTAAATAAAGCTTAAAAAGGGCTGCGGATGTGGGCATGTCGCTCAGTGAGTAAGCGTTGCTGGGTTCATGTCCTGGTACTAAAAAAAAAGAAAGAAAGAAAAAGAAAGAAAATTAAATGCCAAGAGTGAACACAAAAGCTCTTTTTAAAGTTGGAAAACCTTTTGAATTTGTTAGAATAAAATAATTGGTTAATGAAAATGTTTAGGTGAGGGCATATGTTAGGTTCTGTACAGGCAACATGGTGAAATTTTGGATCATTTAGTTGAGAAACATGTGCCGTTGCTTTGTTATCTCTTGGTCTTTGTACAGTTTTAACTTGCCCCCAGGAACAGCCAGTTTTGGGGTATTATCAGTGAGAGTCTCACACATCTAAACTTTAAAATTCATGTCATAGGCCAGACAGCAGTGGTTGAGGTTTTTTTTTTTTGGTACTGGAGATTGAACTCAGGGGCACTTGACCACTGAGCCACATCCCCAGCCCTATTTTGTGTTTTATGTAGAGACAGGGTCTCACTGAGTTGCTTAGTGCCTCACCATTGCTGAGGCTGGCTTTGAACTCGCGATCCTCCTGTCTCAGCCTCCCTAAGTGCTGGGATTACAGGCTTGCGCCACCGCTCCCGGCTAGTGGTTGAGGTTTGTTTAGCGTTCTTGGTGTTGGGTCAGGCCTCAGTTGCTTTTTCTCTCATTAGGATACATATACTTAGCCTGAGCCCCAGTCACTCTTACCTGTTCTGCACCCTTGATGAGACACTCAGACATATAGTACCTCAGCCACCACCTCTATAAGAAGAAGACCTTAACAGTGTCTACTCGTAGGGTCACTGTGCAAATTAAAATGGTTTAAGAAGCTTAAAATAAATGCATCAGTCCTCCTAAATGGTAAGTGTCGCCATCAGCTCTGTAGTACCTGGACTTGACTTTTATAGTTTTGGAGAATATGGTAGTGGGAAAGCAAATACAAGTTTACCAAACAGGCATTTTTCCTAGTTTTGCCAAGGAGGGCATTTTAAAAAAGGGAGAAAAACTAGTTTTTGTTCCATAAAAAGTAAGGTCCAGTATCAGAATGAAAGGTGGTCCTTCCCAAGAAAGTTGACCATCTTTCATGGACATATGTAGGTATATGTTCCTAATTCTCATTTTACATAGACTGTGGAAAACTTTTCAGCATAGGCCAATACCAATAATACATGAAGAAATATTTAGACAGATTCATGTCCTATGTGCCTCCATTCGTTCAGTCACTCTAAACTATTTAGCTTCTCTAAGCCTTAGTGTTCTCATTTATAAAATAAGGATATTAATATTAATACCTCATAGGATTGTTGTGAGAAACCAAGACAATTTGTAAAAAGTGTTTGACATATAGTAAATGTCCAATTAATAGAGATTATTATTCTAAAATGGTAAGTATTCATTGAATGCCTTTAAGTTATTTTTTTTCTTTTTTTTTTTTTTAGTATTAGGGATTAAACTCAGAGATGCTTTACCATTGAGCTATAGCCTCAGCCCTTTTAAATTTTTTTTGAGACACGGCCTTGCTAAGTGTCCAGGGCTGGCCTCAAACTTGTAATTCTCCTACCCCAGCCTCCCAAGTCACTGGGATTACAGGTGTGTGACACTGTGTCAAGCCTTTAAGTAAAATTCAGTATGTTGTGTCCTAAAGGGATTCCAAGACGCAGGATGTTGTGCTTGCTTGCAAAAATTTCCAAGGTATCTTCTTTGTTCTTTCCTCTCCCATTTATTTTCTACAAGCCATTGGGGTCACACAAAATAAAGTAAAACCTTGACTGGCACACTGCCCTGCTTAGAAACCCTCAGGGTTCCTATATTTCCTTTAAGACAAAATCCACACTTAATAAGCGTCCTGTGGAATTCTTTATAATTTGGCCCATTCTTCCTTCCTGGCCTTGGACTTCTCACATTTAGATACCCATCCTCCAGCCATGGTTGGAGTACCCTAGAGCATGATGCGCTCGTTCTGCCTCTGTTTGTGATGAAGCCGGCCCCTCTTTCCAGAGTGCTACCTTATCAAACCTTCTCTAGTTGGTGACTTCCCCTGTTTACCTTTCAGCATCTCTAGGTCTATATTCTCCGATACACTGCTTACCAGGATTTTCTCAGCTGTGTTCTATTCGCACTTTGCTGGTGATGTGATGCATATCGCTTGTTTTTGTGTAGTGATGTGTTTATATGGTTCTGCATCAGTAGTCATGAAACACCCAGGATATGTTCCCTTTTCCCTGTCCTTCAGCCACCTAATAGGAACTTCTTTGATCTTTTTTTTTTTTTTTTTTACAGCTTTATGGTATTCCAGGAGACAGATGTGCTGTCAGTGATTTAGCTAGTCTTCTGTGGATGGACATTTGATTTGTTTGTAGTTGGTATTGTAGAGAAAACTTGGACATCATTTTGCATGTGTGAGATTATACTTGTAGGAGAATTCCTAGCAGTGGAATAGTTGTCTCCTACTTCTTGAAGCATTACGAACAATAGCTCATAGACAAGGTTGGAGAGTGTCTCTGTTGGGATGGATTGCACCTTTTAAAACCCCCTCGTAATAGGACATTCAGTATAACATCCCTCTTCTCTTCCTGGAGCTCGTTCTTAGGCAAATCCTTTACACAAGTCAAACTAGATCTCAGAGACTGTTAGGGACTCTTCACAGTAATAATAGCCAGTACCTCCTTAGCCTTGCTGTCTGCTGGACACTGTTTTTATGCACTTGACCTGTAGTCGTTCAAGAATCCACATAGACTTATGAGATAGATACTGCCTTTGCATCCAGAGGAAGCTGAGGCAGCACATACTGGGTGGTGCAGGGCAAGAGTTCAGAGAAAGGAGAATAAAGCAAGCCCCTTACTAATGCGTGAGTTAATTGCTGGTGATTTCCATACCAACCTTAATTATTGAGAAATGTTTCTCCTACTGAATGGTACTTGGATGGGCATAGTGCATTCTTGGGCTTGTTCCCTTGATCCTAGTTTAGCTTACTTGTTAAAGATTTCCAGAATGATCTGTTAATTCCAGTTCCATTTCCCCCTTCTCCTTAGGACCTTTTAGTGAGATCCTAATTGGACTTTACATTATAGTTTTAGGGTAGTTTCATCTAAGCTTATCTTAGGAAAGTACAAGCAAAGCCAATCATGTACTTATTTTTTTTTTTTAATATTTTAAAAAATTTTTTGGTACCAGGGATTGAACTCAGGGGCACTTGACCACTGAGCCACATCCCACCCCTGTTTTGTGTTTTATGTAGAGACAGGGTCTCACTGAGTTGCTTAGTGCCTCGCTGTTGCTGAGGCTGGCTTTGAACTTGTGATTCTCCTGTCTCAGCCTTCCTAAGTGTTGGGGATTGATTTTAGAGGCCCTCAACCACTGAACCACATCCCCAACCCTGTTTTGTGTTTTATTTAGAGACAGGGTCTTGCTGAGTTGCTTAGCACCTCGCTTTTGCTGAGGCTGGCTTTGAACTTTTAATCCTTCTGCCTCAGCCTCCCAAGCCACTGGAATTATCATTTTAATCTTAATTGATTTAACTCCTGTATCCCTGGGGATTGAACCCAGTGCCACTGAGCTACATCCCCCAGCCTCTTGTATTTTATATTTTGAGACAGTCTTGCAGGTTGCTGAGGCTGGCTTTGAACTTGTGATCCTCCTGCCTCAGCCTTCCTGGGAGCTGGGATCAGAGGCCTATATCGTCACGCCCTGCTTCATTTAAGTGTCTGAAGTATGGGAGAAAGTAGTGCAGATCTAGATAATATGCTTTTCAGAGAGAGAGCTTGCTTCCTTCTTTCTCCTTTCTTCACTTCTTTTCCTCCCTACTCTGGGGTGGCGTAGGGATCTGCTCCTTGTGTATTTGATGAATGTTTGATAAGTAGCTTTTGACAACTGAAGTACGGAAAATATTTTTTAAGTTCTACCTCCCAGGGAATAACCATTGTTAACAGTTGTGGTTTATTTTAACAGTTGTGTTTTTAAAATGGTAGAAAAAAATGTTAGTTTGTGTGAGCATTGTAATGATTTTTGCACAGGGTTCACTTGTGATTCTAGAAGGTGGACATTACTCAAGGTTGTGGGTGTGGGAGTTTTAGGAGCTGGAGGCTTAGTGTGCAGGTCATATATATAACAGAAGTATGACTAATACTGGTAAACTCCCTTTATAAAGATGGCTGTGATATGATGGAATTCTATCCTGACAATTAGAGGCCTTCGTGAAAATCTAGGAAAGAGAAGATGAGTCATCCTTTTCTCCCTTCGCAGGTCCCAGATAGTTATGCCAGCATTTTGTTTTGAAGATGGGTTGAGGGGTCTCAGCTTGTTCTTTATGTGCTTGGGGTGTTTAAGAGAGAGATTGAAGAGGACTTACTGCTTGCTGGGAAAACTGAAGTAACAGACACAGTTCTGCTTTTAAATTTGTTCTTCCATAGTGGAAGCAGCATCTTAGGCCAAGTTCATTTGTAGGTGGTGTATGTGTGTGCATTATCTTGTACATATTTTTCCACGTGAAGATGGCTTGGATTTCTCTTTTTACTAGATTTCCTTGAATCCCTAATAGTAGAGATAATAATAATCTCTACTTCGTTTTTTTTTAATATTTATTTTTTAGTTGTATGTGGACACAATATCTTTATTTTATTTTTATGTGGTGCTGAGGATCGAACCCAGTGCCTCCCGCGTGCTAGGTGAGCACGCTACTACTGTGCCATAACCCCAGCCCCATAATCTCTACTTTGAATCCTCTGGTTTCCTCATTGCCATTGTGTACTGAGCGGACATACTTTCTGATTGGGCTCGTGAAGTTGGGGGAGGCATAAATGGAGAATGATGATAAATGGTACAATTGGTGCTCAGAAGTAGAGGCAGGAATTTTAAAAAGTCCTTGATTAAGTAGAATAGGATGTGGGATCTTGGATTAAATCCTGGAACAGAAAAGGGAATTAGTGGAAACATTTTTTAAATTTTCTCTAAGTGGCTGAGCTGGCCTTGAACTTGGAATCCTCCTGCCTTAGCCTCCCAAGCCATTGGGATTACAGATGTGCACTGCCATGCCCTGCTAGTTTCTTGATTTTGACAGGTTTGCTATGGTTATATGAACAGGGGAAGCTGAATGAAGGGTGTATGGGGAATGTGTACTATCTGCGACTTTTCTATACATCTAAAATTACTTTGAAATAAGAACTTAACAGCCATGACTGGCAAGAGCATCCGAGGCCTGTGACTTCACCAAGGAAATATGTATGTAGAGAAGGCTTGTACAGGACCCTCTAGAAGCCCTGCCTGTTGTCCACAGTGTGCAGCATGTGGTGTCTGCCGCTCTCCAGAGGTCCTTCTGATCCTTCTCATGTGCTGTTTATCTGGAGTAGTCTCATGCTGCCCGCTCCGCCAGCCAAACTGAAAAATCCCCAACAAAAGATCACTTGAAAACCAAACACACAGCTTGGCTAACTCCTTTTACTTCTTGAAATTGAGCTACAGATTACTTTTGAGGGCAGCCTTCCCTAACCCATGGTAGTCAGCCCCTTTATCTGAGCTTGCCTGCCAAGTTTCCCGCTGTCATGGTACTTACTGCTGTGTTCCAGTGACCTGTTGATTTTTTTTCTCTCTTTTTTGGTCCTGAGTATTGAACCCAGGGGTGCTGTGCCAACAAGCTACATCCCCAGTTCCTATTTTTTTTTCCCTTTGGTTTGGTTTGGTTTTTGAGTCTCACTAAATGGCCTAGACAGGCTAACCTTGAACTTGTGATCTTCCTGCCTCAGCCTCCTGAGTCACTGGGATTACAGGTGTGCACCACCACGCCTGGCTTCATTGGCCTGTTTCTTACCTCTTTCTCCAACTACATCTTAAGCTCCTTGCGGGCAGGGTCCATGTCATCATTTTATTAAGCATATAACCCCAGAGTGTGGATATTGTTGATATACAAGAAATTCTTACAGAACAAGAGGCAGGATTCCTGCTCGCGTCTCTATAAGCTCCACTTGCAGTTTCCTCTATGTCCTTTGGCTTGCTATATAGCAGCGTTCCTGTCATAGATAGCCACACTCTACCAGGGAGAGAACTTGGCATTGTGGAGATGAGAAGGGACCTCTGGATTAGCTCATTCTCATATTTCAAGCTCTTAGGGGTCCAATTTAGGAAAATGTTTTGTTTTTAAAAAATATGCTTAGTTAAGTAGCATTATCTTTTCCTATACTTCTTGAATTTACAGCTTATTTTACCATAAAAGATAATGTGGGGCTGGGGTTGTAGCTCAGTGGTGGAGCACTTGCCTAGCATGTGTGAGGCACTGGTTTTGATCCTCAGTACCACATAAAATGAATAAAATAAAGGTGTTAAAAATTTTTAAGCCGGGCGTGGTGGCGCAAGCCTGTAATCCCAGCACTTAGGGAGGCTGAGACAGGAGAATCGCGAGTTCAAAGCCAACCTCAGCAATGGCGAGGCGCTGAGCAACTCCGTGAGACCCTGTCTCTACATAAAACATAAAATAGGGCTGGGGAGGTGGCTCAGTGGTCGAATGCCCCTGAGTTCAATCTCCAGTACCCCCAAAAAAATTTTTTTTAAAAAGATAATGTGTAGGTTATTTTGGCTTTAAAAAAATTTTTTTTGGTACTAGGGATTTAACCCAGGAGTGTTTAACTACTGAGCCACATCACTATCCCTTTTTATTTTTTGAGGCAAGGCCTCTTGGCAAGTTGCTGAGGGCCTCACTGATTTTCTGAGGCTGGCTTTGAACTTGGGATACTCCTGCCTCAGCCTCCTGAGCTGCTGGGATTATAGGCGTGCACCAACACACCCGGCACAAAGGCTATTTTAAACCTGTAATTGAGTCAGCAAGTCAGTGACTGCTAAATTATCTGCAATGTGTACAGTCCTGGGTGAAATATATGCCACTATCAAGTGTGTTTCCTGCTTTTGAATTTGTTACATTTTAGTTGGGAAAGATAAAATGCCTTCATCCCACAGTTTGTTACTGGGACTTAAGGTGAATCAGGTAGCAAGAGGAGTAGGGGCCATTGTGGTGGGTGATGAGTTGTTAGAAAATACTAAGGCCATCACCTCTGTGTTCAAATTCCCTTAATGTTTGTATAGCTTCTAAAAAACTAAATGGTTGGTCAATTTGGGTTACCTCTAGTTTGACATGGCTAGAAATGCAGATTATAAACAAGATTATGAATTTAAGGGTCTGTGGAGCCTTAGGCGGTATCTGTGATGGGCTCTGATTATAAGCTGAAGTTTGGTTTTGTTGACTTTTTAGGGGAGAGGATCTGTAGCTTTCATCAAATTCTCAAAGGAATCCATGACCCAAAAAAGATTAGAACCACTGGTTTAGAATAACACCGAGCCCCATGGCCTCATTTTGTGTCTTTTTGACTTTACTGTTTTAGATTGGGCATTGTGTTTTGTTTTTCCCTGATACTTATTGGGAGGGGTCCTTGAGCTCTGCTGTTGAACATCTCAGAGAGGAGTATGTAAGTTGTTCTTTTTGGAAGGTTGGTGTTCTGACTCTTAAACCTTCGTATCATCTCTCGTTGTTTAGTAAACATGTCTTTCTATTTGAAGTAATGATTACAGCTTTCCCAGGTCCAAGTATTTGTTCACTGGCATCATAAAGCTTATATACTGAGCAGTAGTCATTACAGAGCTGAAGTGACAGGGTGCTGGCCCTTGAGGCTGTCATTGATAGTGTAGGTACTCAGAAATGGTAACTGTTAGTTTCATAGGTACAACTAACATACAGTGTCATGGCTAAAGTCATGGGGATGTGTAAGGAAGGATGAGAACCAAGGTGAAAGGTTATTTAGACTTACTCTGTGTTTTATTGGAATTTCACTGTTGACTTATTACCTCATTGATACGTTGCAAACCTTTGCATGCAAGGACGTAACAGATTAGGTAGTTAGGGCCACTGCCCAACTCAAGAAGACCATTTGGAAGCACAGTGGCTGAAGCCCTAGCTGTGACACATGTTCACATGGAACTTTTATAAAGATTGCTAACTCCATTTCCCTGCTTTCTGTGGACAAGAATGTGAGGTTCTCTTTGTTTTTAGCCACTCTACAGGTATTTATTGGACACTCCTATGGGTGTGTGACACTGGACTGGACCCTTGGACTGGACTGTTTACTTGCTTGAGGAGCAAATGAAGGTGATTGGGTGGCGTCTGTTTGGCAATATCTTTTGATCTTCCAGAAATCAATATGGTGATAAGGTTCCCTCTGGTGGGAGGTGGTGTAGATGGTCTTTGAAAATCAAAATACTAGTGTTCAAACCTAGTTCTTCCACTATCCAGCTGGTTAGCCTGGATCAGGCCTTGGTTTTCTTATGTGTAATATGAGAATATAACTCTACCTGCTCTACAGGACCTTTGCATTTTATGAGAGACTGCATGTCCACTGCTGTGCATGTCTGAGGGATTCTTAGCTGCCAAAAGATTAGAATTGGTTAACCTGTTGGGTGGTGTGGAGCCAAAATTCGTACCTTTGATCCTAAAATTTCCCATTACAATATTACTAAAGAGAACTTTTCCAAATTAGAAAGAATATAATGAAGATAGAATGAAAATTCAAAAGTTTTTTTTTTTTTTTGGAAGAAAGAGGATAAATAAGAAAAACAGAGGTAGGTATCATGACAAAGTAAAAAACCTGCATAGCTGGATGCAGTGATGCACGCCTGTAATCCCAGTGGTGCTGAGGCTGAGGCAGGAGGATTACATGTTTGAGGCCAGCGTTAGCAATTTATTGAGGCCCTAAGCAAATGCAAGACCCTGTCTCAAAATAAAAAAATAAAAAAGGGCTGGGATGTAGCTCAATGATAAAGCACCCCTGGATTCATTCCCCAGTACTAAGAAAGAAAAAATAAATTAAAAAACTGCCTAAAAAATTAAATGCCAGTGTCTTGCCTTCATAGTTTTGTCTGTGGGTTGATCCCAAGCTCCTCTTCCAGCTGGGACTTCCTGTTGTTGTGCTGTCCAGTCAGACTAGACTAAGTGCTTTCTAGCCAGGTGCGGTGGCTCAAGCCTGTAATCCCAGCACTTAGGGAGGCTGAGACAGGAGAATCGCGAGTTCAAAGCCAGCCTCAGCAATGGCGAGGTGCTAAGCCACTCAGTGAGACCCTGTCTCTACATAAAACACAAAATAGGGCTGGAGATGTGGCTCAGTGGTTGAGTACCCCTGAGTTCAATCCCCAGTACCACAAAAAAATAAAAAAAAAATAAGTGCTTTCTCCTGAACATGTGTGTAGTCTTTGTCAGCTCATGATACCTCTCTGCCTAGAGATGTCTTTCTTCTCCCAGCATATAGAGTAGGTGCTAAATAAAGGGTCATGGAGCTGTGGTAAAGAGTGATGCATGTGAAACACTTCCTTGTGGTGGTAGTGCTGAGGATTGAACCAAGGGCCTTATGCATGCTAGGCAAGTGCATTACCACCGAGCCATATTCTCAGCCCAGCATATGAAGGGACCAAATACCTGCTTATAAGTGGAGAAGGATGTAGGTTTAAATTATTAAAAATATTTTTAAAAAATCAAATGCCTGTGTGAAATCTGGGAGATTATTTGGGAAGTTAAAGTCTCAATGACAGCCTGGGGAGGGGGTGCAACCTGCTTTGAATTAGAAAGCCAGAGTGTGAGGAACCAGAATTCAGTAGTATGGCCTTGGCTAGGTCATATCACTTCTGGATTTGGGTTATCACCTTCAGAAAACGTTTGGGCCAGCTGTAATTGAGGCAGGCAGATCGCAAGTTCAGGGCTAGCCTCAGCAAGACCCTTAGCCATTTAGTAAGATTGTGCCTCAAAAAAAAAAAAAGGACGGGGGATATAGTTCAGTTGTAAAGCGTAAAGTGCCCCTGGGTTTAATCCCCAGTACCACCAGGAAAAAAATTTGCTTGGATTGAACTTTTTGAACATATAGTAGAGGTACTGTTGCTAAGCAGTCCCTTTGTGCCAGGTGCTGTGTTAGGTCCTGAGAATACATAGGAAACAACCAGACAGGATGCCCTGTTCCAGTGGAGTGCATTGGTTGAAAGTTAGTCCTTTCCAGCTGTGTGATTCCGTGATATGGAGACTGGGTGCCAGCCTCTGCTTAGGATTGTTGTGAGGGCAAAATGAGAAAGCACTTTAAAGACTATAAAGTGTGCTTCTCTTATTAATTATGACTACTTCTCTCCCCTCTTGTCTTTTTTAGGTTGGGTATTGGGGATCAAACCCAGGACCTTATGCGTGCTAGGCAAGCGCACTACCACTGAGCACATCCCAGCCCTTTCCTTTTATCTTTTTATTATTATTTTTTATTTTTAGATAGACACAATACCTTTATTTTGTTTTATTTTTTTTTAATGTGGTGCTGAGGATCGAACCCAGTGCCTCACACATGCTAGGCAAGCGTTCTGCCACTGAGCTATAGCCCCAGCCCCTCCTTTTATCTTTGACCCATAATTTAAGCAGGTTTAAAATTGGATAGGAACTTTCTGTACAAATAGGAGAATGGACTAACCATCTCAGGGTTTAGGCAGATTTGAGGACTTGAATTTTTGATAATAAATGGGAAAAAAATTTTTTTTTCCTTTTCGTACTGGGTATTGAACCTAGGTGCTTAACCACTGAGCCAGATCCTCAGCTCTCCCTGCCACCCACCCAACTCTTTTTTTTTTTGTGATAGGGCCTCACTAAATTGCTAAGGTTGGCCTCCATCTTGAAATCCTCTTGCCTCAACCTCCTGAGTTGCTGGGATTACAAGCGTGTGCCACCATGCCTGGCTGTAAGAAGTAAATTCTTAAACTAAATTGGGATGTAGATTTGTAATGCCATCTTAACCAGTGAAAAATTTATCCAAGGAGGCTATCTTTACTTATGAAGGAGGGATTTCTACAGTTGGGTTTGTTTTTTTGCCTTTCCATGAATTCATCTCATTTTTTTTTTCTTTAAGATTTCAGACTGGCATTATTTTTAAATAAATTTCAAGTTAGTGAAGACTGCACATTAGGGAAAAACCAAATCTCTCTACTGAATTGGGGATTTTTGACCATAAATTCAAGTTGTTCTCTAAGTGGTTTCATTTTCTGATTAGGCTGAATTTTTAAAGTTTTGAATTTTTTGAAAAATTATTTATTTTTGTGGTGCTGAGGATGGAATCCAGGGTGGCCTTGCACATGCTCAGCAAGAGCTCTGCAGCTGCCCTCAGCCAAGGCTGAAGGATTTTCAGTACCACTCTTGTGTCCTTAGGATTGTCCCTCATAGCACTCGAAACAAAGAGCCAATGATGCAATTGGTTGCAACCCATTGCCTGTGTATTTCAAGGAAATTTATTTTCCTAATAACTTGAAAGCTCATGGATAATTTTAGTCAAGCTTTCTTCAGATCTCATGAATTCATCATAAATGGTAAAGTGAAATTCCTTGAGGTTCGAGTTTTTGAACATGGTTCAGTGATGTGAAGTTCCTTTTGAGGGGCTGACTGGGGGATGAACCTATCTATATCACTCCCTTTTTTATTTTTTTATTTTTATTTATGTAAGTATTTATTTTTGTAGTACTGGGGACTGAACTCAGGGGAGAGTAACCACTAAGTTTCATCCCTAGCCGTTTTTATTTTTTGAGAAAGGGTCTTGCTAAATTGCCCTGGCTGGCCTCAAACTTGTGATCATCCTGCCTCAGCCACAGAGTGGCTGGGATTAACAGCTGTGCACTACTGTGATGGCAGTGAGGTGGAATTTCCAAGGTAGCCTCAATTTATGAATAAAACGTTGCTTGTGATTTGTTATCTAAGCAATTTTTATTTTTTCCTTTGAAACTTTAAATGACATTTTGTTTACACTCTGTCCTGATATTTTTTGCCTTTAGTGAGAGACATGGATCTTTTTCTGCTGCCTGCTGTTTTGTGAGTAACTTCTTGTTGTTTTGGTGGTACTAAGGATTGAGCCCAAGGCTTGGCCATGCTATACCACTGAGCTACATTCCCAGCCCTTTTTATTTTTATTTTGAGACAGTTGCTTAGGGCCTCGCTAAATTGCTGAGGCTGTCCTTGAACATGGAATCTGCCTGCCTTAGCCCCCTGAATTGCTAAGATTACAGGTGTGTACCATGGTACCTAGCTTTTTCTAGAGTCTTAAAAGAGTATTTCTGGAATAGTGAAGTTACATAATTGCTCTTTTGGTGATTTTGTTTTTTAAAGGAATTCTTTCTGTGTGAGTATAAGTGAATTTTTTCAGTGGAATGAGAAAAAAATGAGGTTAAAGTTAAGGGCAAAAACTTACAGTATCTTACTCTTTGCATGGCTCAAGCAATGAAGAACGGTGCAAGTTTTATCACAATTTATCACAATTTAATACTTTATCACAATTTAATACTCAGACAGCTGAAATGATATTATTATTACTAAAGTTAAAAGCCATTTCCTTTATGTCCTCAGTTTGGAAAAGTCTTTGTGGTAGCTAGCAGAAATTGTTTCTTCCATGAGACTCAGGTGTTCAGTATTCCCACTGATGAGACAGTGTGTTGACTCCTTCTGGCCTTAGGCGAATCCCTCGATCTCTGGGTCCCTGTGTTCTTCCCTGTGGAATGAGGAGACTGTCTACCCTTCTCTGGGGGGTTTAAGAAGCAGTAAGGCAAGGTATGTAATAGTATTTTTTTGGTACTGGGGATTGAACTCAGGGGCACTCGACCGCTGAGCCACAACCCCAGCCCTGTTGTATATTTTATTTAGAGACAGGGTCTCACTGAGTTGCTTGGCACCTCGCTTTTGCTGAGGCTGGCTTTGAACTTGCCATCCTCCTGCCTCTCAGCCTCCCGAGCCTCTGGGATTATAGGCATGTGCCACTGTATCCGGTTTGTAATAGTATTTTGAGCAACGTAAAGTACATAAATAAATATTCTGAGAAGCACATTATTATTAAAATTTTGTGACAGGCATGATGGCACATGTCTGTAAGTGCCAGCAGTTTGGGAGGCTGAGGCAGGAGGATTGTGAGTTCAAAGCCAACCTCAGCAAAAAAAGCGAGACGCCAAGCAATTTGGTGAGACCCTGTCTCTAAATAAAATACAAAATAGGGCTGGGGTTGTAGCTCAGTGGTTTAGTGCTCCTGAGTTTAATCTCTGGTCCCCCTCCCCTCTGGATGTTTTGTATCTAGGTAGGTAGGAGATGGTCCCCCTCACAATGGAAAACTTTGCTGACAGTGCCTTTTCTTTTCTCCAGCATGCTCAAGCTGCACGACTACTGCTGTCCATCAGCAGTGCAATGTTGGGGTTAAGCCACATGTTGTGAGTTTCAGAGACCCACAGCAGTGATGTTGAACTACACTCAGTGATCCAGAACCAATCACTTTACCTCTGGCCTGTTTTCTCCTCCATAAAATGGGGATTATGATAGTATCTGCCTTATTGGGTTATTGTGAAGAATTACATACATTACATATGCATTCTGTTTACTTGACACTGTGTCTGGCTCATCAAGGAATATTTGCTGTTACATAAGAGATAACCAACTGGGAAAACAGCTGGGGAGAGAGAGAGAGAGAGAGAGACAGTGTTTAAAGCCACTCTGGTCATCTTTGCTTCGTTCTCAGCCCACTTACTGTGTAGGGAGACTTCACATTGGCATTGGACCCCTGCTCTAGTTGTCCTGTTGCTTCTCACCTGGCCCCAAGAAGGTTCTTAGTAAATGTTAAGTAAGTAGTGAATCTGAAGCCCCTTCATTATGAAGTGCTAGCTTAATTATTGAGAGTTTATGTGTTGACAGTTGATTATCTAGGAAACATTATTATCCATGAACCATTCAGTAAATCCTGTTTCAGCCTAATTACTTTCTTGCAAAGGAATATACTGTACCTAATACTAGGGAACTGCTCGTATTGGGTTGTTGGGCATGGTTTTCTGTGGTAAGTTTGTTAGAAGTAATAGTGAACCAGTGGTGATCTGTTAGGCATGTTGTCAAAGAAAGTATGAAAATGAGAACAGCTGACGACCCACTTTCATCAGTCAGCCTAGAAATCACCACCTCAAGCTCTGTGTGCTTACTGTGCTGTCCATTTCATGAAGTTTTTTTTGTTAATGGAAAATGGGGAGGCGGGCGCGGTGGCTCAAGCCTGTAATCCCAGCACTTAGGGAGGCTGAGACAGGAGAATCGCAAGTTCAAAGCCAGCCTCAGCAATGGCAAAGTGCTAAGCAACTCAGTGAGACCCTGTCTCTACATAAAATATGAAATAGGGCTGGGGATGTGGATCAGTGGTCGAGTGCCCCTGAGTTCAATCTCCAGTACCAAAAAAAAAAATGGGGTTAGCGGATGATGTGATGAATGGCTTTTGGTTTGATTCTAGTTCTTGAAATTAGTAGTTTTTATATTTAGCCTTTTTTCCTTAACAATCTTGAACACTTCTTATCCTTATCTTTCTTGCATATAATACCTGAAGGTGAATTTGATAAAAGCCTTAGAGATGTCTATGTGGTGTGTAAGCAGGTTGGAAACACACAGATTTTTGGGAATTGGAGGTTTGAATCTGCTACAGATGGATTCCATTTGTCATCCTTTCCAGAAAGGTAAACTGTTCTCGGCAGTTGATTGTAATGGGTTTTTCTCTTACCCATAGCAATGTAGATAGCCTTTAGTTCAGGGGTGGCTTTGGCAAGGAAGAGGTGGAAATCCCCTTCCTCCACCCTGTGCGCTGTTTGATCCCTGCTCCCTTCCCCGACCAGTGTCTAGTGTTAGGAGTGAAGGAGCCTTGGAATCCCTTGCTGAGTGCTTTGGATGAGATTTATTTTCAGGTTGCTTTTTGGAACAATTGCTTGGTTTTCTTTTCTCCACACAATCTTCAATAATTCCAAAGCTTTGTAATAGTTATCAGGCAGAAACCAGATGCCACTGAAATGCCTACTGTGGGGAAGTACTCCAGGAAACACACAGGAAGATTCTTCTGATTCTACAGAAACTTGATTTAGCCACAAAGACACACTTGATGGTCTTCCTTCAAAAAAAACCAAAAACTTACAACTGCTGGGAGTGGAGGTGCAGGAGGAGGATCACTACTTTGAGGCCAATTTTGGCAACTTAACAATACCCTGTCCTCAAAAATAAAAGGGGCGGTGGTTGTAGTTTGGTAGAGCACCCCCAGTACCAAAAAAATCAGAATAACAGCAACAAAAAACCCAGCTAAATATATAATTAAACTACTTAATTTTTAGAACTCTAGAATTACATTAGGATATACACAGGGAGAAATTTTGGGGATTTTGGTTTTTTGGAACATTTTTTTAAAAGGATAGTCTTCATTCTTTTGCTATTTTTATACTTCATTATGCAGCTTAGTTAATATTGTTCTTTTTATTTCTCAATTCTCTGCTCTTATCTTGGTTGTTGTCCAATCAGGAAAGTAGAAACCACCATTCAAGCTGAAAGGGACTTGCTACAGAAGAGCTGGTAGGACTGGAGGAGCAAAAGGAAGGAGAGGATTGTAACCCTCGTTCAGTAAGCTGCCCAGGGCGCATGCAGGGCTTCCGGCTTGCTGCAGTGGAGCAGAACCTGTTAGCCAGCACTCCCCTGATGCTGCTGGGGCCTGCGGTGGTGTTTGTGGTGGTGGTGTGTGTGGTCGTGTGTGGTCGCCTGCATTCCTGCAAAGTGGTAGAGGCCTTGGGTTCGATTTTGATCCCCATCACTGTGGAGGAATGGGGTGGCTAAATTTGAAACTGGATAACTTGAGGTAGCACTTTCATTACTTGAGGATAACTTTTTGTTTTTTTTTCTTTAGACACTAATTCACTTATTCCATTTAGCAGGTATTTTTTGACTCAGGCATAGGTGTGATGCTGAGGTCGAATGGGAAACAGAACAGATAAGATGTTAGGCTGCCTCCTTTAGGAGTTATCAATTTAAGGAGGAACAGACATTATAGCAAAAAATATTGCTCGGCCTTAAGTGAGGCCTTCACAGTTGCTGTTTGCCTGGATGTTCTCCCCTCCTTGTTAGCCCTCTCCCACTCTTTGTGCCCACTCTCGCTGCCTTCTCAGTAGGCCCTGCTTCTCCATAGGGCCATCCTTTCTAGCACTGCCCTGCCCCCTCCCATGCACTAAAGCTCTCAGCTGCTTCACTCTTCCCCCATGCTGTTTACCACCTAACCTAAATTCCTTTTTTTTTTTTGATACTGGGGATTGAACTCAGGGGCACTTGACCACTGAGCCACATCCCCAGCCCTGTTTTGTGTTTTATGTAGAGACAGGGTCTCACTGGGTTGCTTAGCGCCTCGCCATTGCTGAGGCTGGCTTTGAACTCGCGATTCTCCTGTCTCAGCCTCCCTAAGTACTGGGATTATAGACTTGCGCCACCGCGTCCGGCTAACCTAAATTCCTTAATTGTCTGTTTCCCTTGGCAAGAATGTGAGCTCCAGGAGGGTAGAAATCCTCTTCTACTGTTAGTACATATGTATGCTCTGCCCATACAGTGCCTGGCACAATATACTGCCTTGCTCAGTAATTTTTTGTGGGTAGTTGGATATGTGGATGAAAATAAATAAATGAAAGCAGCCCGGGAACCAAGGAAGGCAGCAGTGGCTAGAGTCTCGTGAGAAAAAGGTAGGATGGTGGAGATGACCTAAGAGCAGAAGGAAGCTCTGAGGAGCTGTAAGCAGGAGATTGACAAAATCAGATCTGTTCTTTACATAGTAACTTGCTGCTCCGTGGAGTGTAGCTTGCAGAGAGCAAGAGCAGATGGAATGGACATGGGAAGGAACATGTGAGCCTGCAGGGATCCAGGCCATCCAGCTTCCCGGGGAGCGATATGTCATCTTTCTCAGCTGTTTGAACTTGAGTGTCCATTCTAAGGGCAGAGACTGATTGTTGTAAGTCTGATTATAATTGCATGTACTTAGGTTATCATTAGCCCTGTGAGCCTTGCCTTTCTCCTTGAAGAACATCATTGTCCGGTGAGGTGATCCTGCTGATGGTTAAGAGCTGTCAAGATAGCTTGAGCGTGAGGTGTCATTTAACTAGTTTTTATCTGCATGTGCCTTCCTCCCCCGACATGATTTAATGACATAGCGAGAGAGAGAGTTCAGGCCTCTTGGCTGCTCTCCAAGTGTTCTTCTACCAGAATGTTAATGTTACCTTTCTTATTTGCTGGCACTGTAAGTGCTTTGTGTGTGTGTGTGTGTGTTTTTTTAATATTTATTTATTTATTTTTAGTTGTAGGTGGACAGAATATCTTTATTTTATTTTTATGTGGTGCTGAGGATCGAACCCAGTGCCTCCCGCGTGCTAGGCGAGCACGCTACCACTGCGCCACAACCCCAGCCCTGTAAGTGGTTTTTTATGTTTAGATTTTTTCATTTTTGAGACTGTTTGTACCTAGTAGTTTTTGCTGGAGGAATTTGACCCGCTTTGGTCACTGGAAGGACTTTTCACTTGCCTTCACTTTAAGCTGAGTAGCCTCTGATAGGTAGGAATGTTTCTGTCCCCTGACACGTTAGTTGGCAAACTAGTAGAGGCAGCCCTTAATAAAGGTCACCCTGGAAGAATAATAGTTGGGTACTTGGCATTCGTGGCATTCTTGTGGAATGATACATGTTTATGGCCTTTTTATTAAGTTCTTAAAATCAAATGACATTTAATTAGAAGCAAACGCATATAAAACTTTGTGACTTCAGACAACACTGGCCTCACTGTCTTAGATGATAGAGTGGGGTGTGTGCCTGGAGGAACACGGGTTTGGGTTGGGGGCATGGAGGAGTGTGAGAAGGCCAGGTTGGATGCAGACTGGCCCCGTCGCTGCCGGCTGCTCACTGCAGCCTTGCTGGTGTGGAATGTGGACACACAACTTTTCAGCTTAGTTGACTTTTGTGTGCACCTGACTTGGCTGTTAGCGCTCGTGATTCAACTGGTTGAGTTTGGCTTTCTGTTAAGTAGTCAGTAAGGAAAATGGAGTTGAGTTTTCCAAGTTTTCTTTTTCTTTATAATTTTTTATTGGTTTATAATAATTGTATAGAATAGTGGGCTTCATTGTGGAATATTTGTACATACCTATAACGCAATGTGGTCAGTTTCACTCAAGTCGCCCAAGTTTTCTCAAATCATGTATTAATGAGAATTGACAAGCTATGACGAATATTTTGATCACCATTTTGGAAGCAGCCCACTTAATGCTTTGAATATAGTGGAGGAATATGTAGGCTCAAGGACAAATTACTACAAAACACCTTTCTTGCCCTCGCAGAACGTAGTGTGAGAAAACCCTCACCTTATTCTGTTTGTGAATCCTCACTGGGTGGAAAGGACTCGGTGAAGTGTGTGTTCTCTTTGAGTGTGACCCGTGATGTTCTTGATGACAAAGATGCCAGGGTTGGTGCGTTTGATATGGCATTTTGGTATAAACAAGTTATATAATTTTACATGCCCACACCTGTGCTCTTGAGGCGAGTTAGTAGCTGGAAGGGACTGTTGTGTTACAGACAGTAAAATTGAGCCCCTGTCAGGCTCTTACCCGATAGGTTTTCTGAGCAGAAAGTAGAAATTACAGATGGATTCAGGGACAGGACAGTGGTCTGAGGCTCTGGGGCAAGCATGTAGGAGTAAAAGAGCTGGATTTAGATACCCGCCTATCTCGTAACCCCCTTTACTCAGTAGACTATGGTAGTCACATTAGCCATGCCACAGGTTTTCTGGCCATCAGGCTGGTGATGAGGTTTTTTTTTTTTTTTAATATTTATTTTTAGTTGTAGGTGGACAGAATATCTTTATTTTATTTTTATGTGGTGTCTAGGATCGAACCCAGTGCCTCACGCATGCTAGGCGAGCACGCTACCACTGTGCCATAACCCCAGCCCTGGTGATGAGGTTTTATAATGATGATGTGCTTTTCCTTTTCATTCTTCCTGGTGTAAGTTAGTAGCTAGCAGTAGCTATTTGTTGTACATTTATTTTAAGACTATTCAAGAGCCAGTAGCTGCTCTGTGTGCTTCCCAGGGCCACGTGTAAGGTGGGGAGGGGGAGATGAGGTCCCCACGGGAGACACACATGCAGTGGGTTCATGTTAGGAATGGGCAGTACAGGCACTCTGGCGTGTGCAGTAGAAGGGTATGTTTATTCTTGATAATTTGGACCAAGAGACATGGTGTTTTGAATGGCAGCCAGATATATGAGGTCAAGGTGATTTCCTCCAGCAGGTAGGACAGCTGTTGTGGAAAGAGTAGGCTGAACCTGTTTTCCTTAAGTCTGAGAGCTAAAGCAATGATAAGGGGTGACTCATTGATCTTCAAGAAATGACTGGCCAAGCACTTTCCAAGGAATGGGGGCTGATAAGGAACTAGTTACTATTCTGGTCTCTTATCTTAAGGGAAATCATGAAGCTAGCATTTTATAGAAAAAGCTGCTTATTAAATTCCTTATGTGAGCTCAAGTGTTTTCTTAGATATTTTTGGACTCCCTAACCGGACTTGTTTATAGTTTATAGTTTGTTTATAGTTTGCAATTGATCTTGAGGTGTTAAGGAACAGATAGGTGCTAGGTAGAACAAATAAGCAGAATGTCATAAAAACATACCTAGGGTGATGGGGGGAGCCTGTTGCTCTAATAAATGGTACTGGCTGAACCGTCACTTTTCCTGTCCCCTTCCCAGTAGTTTTGATTATAGGATCTTGGATACTCCTCCCCACACCCGGCACAGGACAGCGTGAGGGTGGGAAGAGGCTGCAGGGCCTCTGAGAGCACAGGTCTGTAAGCAGCTTCTGGGGCTGCCTTTCCTTCTCCTCTTTAGCTTCTGCATCTTTCTATGTGGGAGCTGGCTGCTAGCCCCACCCAGCTCTGCCTGCCTTCCCGGGGCTTTCATAACAGAGACAATAGCTCATGTCCATCTAAAAGTCCTTTTAGTTAATCTCAAAAAGAATCCTAGGAATTTTTTTTCAGATTAACCAGTTTTCTTCAGATTTTGCTTCTTATTTATCTGCCCTTTCCCCCTGGCCTACTCCCTTGACAGTGAGCCACAGGGTCATTGGTTTAAGTATGGGAAGGAAATTATGGCCTTGAGCACAGTCAGAAAGAATCTGGCTCCCAGGCACTTCCTGTGAACCACCGCTAAATTACAAAGATTGGGCCTGATGAGGCTTTTCAAAGGAGCTTCTCACACCACCACTGTGTCAGTGTTTCCATCCATCGTGGGCACTTGTTTTTTGTGGTGCTTGTTATGACCAGGTTGGAATTGGCCTTTGCATGGGAAGCACTTTCCCATGAGTGTAAAATAGCGGGACGGAGATAGAGTACGTGTGCAGATAGCTTTCAGAATTACCTTTTTTACTCCAGACCTGACTGTGCATTCTTGTTCAGAAAAGCCTCTGCATCCTCAAGGCAAAGTCCAAACTATCCTGTATGGTAGGGCCCTCCACAGAGTTACCACCCCTCTCTCCTGGGGTGGAGCTGGGAGACCTGACTTCTGGACTGGGATCCTTGACTAACTTGGTATTTCCTTTCTCTGTCCGCAGTATCACTGATCTGGATAGGCTTTTGCAATAAGAAGAGGAAAAGAAAGGATTTGGGACAGAGACAGATCTCTCTGATTCTTGTCTCCTAGCAAAAGCGTGGGAATTAGACCAGCAAATGTCTTGAGCATTAAATGGTTTTTTTGAACTTTTTTGAGAAAATTATATTATTATTATTTCTTTAATGTGGCACTCCAGCATATAACAGACCAATTAGAATTGCTTTCTTGAGGTGGAAAGGTCGGCCACCTGTTGATTGTTCTTAGTAGCCTAAATAATTGCCAGATATATGCTGGGCTCCCCAGAGTGCTGCTCCTCTACGTGTCTGTCTCCTGTCTCTCTGTCTCCTGTCTCTCGCTGTAGTGAGGATTAGAGTCACCTGTTTGACATGACCCCCCAAGCAGGGGCCTACTGTAGGGATCCATTCACATCCCAGCTCTGTTTGCTAGCTGTGTGAACTCAAGGTTTTTCACTTTTCTGAATTGTATCCTTTTTAAAAATTGCATAGGAAAGTGTGTGAAGTCTATACAGTGTGAACAGTTAGAATCACCCACATCACCATGTACCACTTGAGACCCAGAACCAAAGCTCCACTGTGTGCTTTGTGTAGCCTCTCCTCTCCTAGCCTCAGATGAGGAAACTGAAATGTACTTTTCATTACTTTGTGTTTGATTGTTTTTAAATTTGAAATGTCCTTTTCAAATATTGGGGTGATATTTGAATGAGAAATAACAGTGCTTTTTGCCATGACTTTTTGGTAATAATGCCTACATGTGACATCTTTTCATTCAGAAAACCATTTATATTAAGCATATTAACTCACATATTCATCTCCTATAGAAGAATATAGGGGGAAACAGACTTAATTTAGCATATGTTAGATGATGGGGCCAGGGGCACAATTTTGTGCTGATTGTAGGTCCTTCCATATATCTTGAAACTATTCATTTATTCCTCTCTCCCAGGCCTCTGGTTTTAACTTCATTTGATACAAAGCAGGCATGTAAGTAAAATTTGAGACTAGAGAGTGGAGGAGCGTGGGAGAAGAATCAGAGAATTGGTTTTGCTAGTGTGAACTTGAATGACTTCTTTAATCTGGAAATCCAAATTGTTCCTATTAAAATTCGCTGGATTGGGGCTGGGATTGTAGCTCAGTGGTAGAGCGCTTGCCTCGCATGCGTGAGGCCCTGGGTTCGATCCTCAGCACCACATACAAAGCAATAAAATAAAGACATTGTGTCCATCTACAACTAAAAAAATATTAAAAAAAAAAAATTCGCTGGATCTAGAAGTTGATTCTGTTGTTTCTTTCTGACATTGTTTTTACTGTATCTGTTCATGTGCATTAAATAAAATAGAAGCTAACTGTTCTTTTTTTTTCTTTGAAAGGTTGTGCATGTGTAATTTTTATTATTATTATTATTATTATTATTTGGTATCAGGGATTGAACTCAGGGATACTCAAACACTGAGCCACATCCCCAGTCCTATTTTGTGTTTTATGTAGAGACAGGGTCTCACTGAGTTGCTTAGTGCCTCATCATTGCTGAGGCTGACTTTGAACTCACGATCCTCCTGCCTCAGCCTCCCAAAGTACTGGGATTACAGGTGTGTGCCACCGTGCCCAGCTACTTTTATTGCTTTTATTACTTGCAGTAACCTGTTTTAAGACTGGCAATTTATAGAATAGTGAAAATGAGTAGTGGAGAATAATTTGAAATAATGGACTAAAATCCTTATGTCATCTTAAAATACCATTGGGGGTAATAGACTTAATAGTTAGACTTGAAACTAGGTTGACCAATTTTTCTCCAGTTGACAGAAGTGTCTATTTCTTCGATACTATCTTGTTGGCCGAAGGTACCTCCACTCTTTTGCATATTCATATTCAGAAACATTTTTATAAAGAATATTCTTTCAGGGCTGGGATTGTAGCTCAGCGGTAGAGCGCTTGCCTTGCATGCATGAGGCCCTGGGTTCGATCCTCAGTACCACATACAAAGCAATAAAATAAAGACATTGTGTCCATCTACAATTAAAAAATATATATTTTTAAAAAAAAGAATATTCTTTCAAAAAGAATTTTTCCTACTGAGATTTTTTTTTTTTAACCCTGAATAGACATAAGTTCTCAAGCAAATACTGAAATAATTTTTTGGATTTTATTTGCTATTTCAGAAAACTGTAGAATTGGTCTGAATACCAGGAAATTTGAAGGTAAGACCTGGCATTTTTAGGATCCTGATTTGGTAAGGATTTTGGCTCACCTTGCTGTGATACCTGGTTTATGTAGTGCTTCCAAGTTTGGATTTGCCTTGGCTTTCCATTACCTTCGATGTGGTATACTTTTAGAGCTTATATAAATCCTGAGTTTTGTTGTTGTTTTTCCTCTACATAGGTCTGAGAATATAGGAATAAACAAGTTTACTTGGCCACTTTCCAGGAGTCAGTAAAAACCCCAAACAGAGGCTTTAAAAAAAACTCTGTTGAGCTGGGTGTGGTGGCGTGTGCCTGTAATCCCAGCTACTTGGGAAGCTGAGGCAGTAGGATCACAGGTTCAAAGCCAGCTTCTGCAACTTAGTGAGGCCCTAAGCAACTTAGGAGACCCTGTCTCAAAAGAAAAAAGGCTGGGGATATGGCTCAGTGATTGAGTGCCCATGGATTCAGTCCCTACTAT
The DNA here is from genome assembly GCA_004024805.1 of Geosciurus inauris. Lineage (NCBI taxonomy): Eukaryota > Metazoa > Chordata > Mammalia > Rodentia > Sciuridae > Geosciurus > Geosciurus inauris. Next base: position 24,953 of record PVHX01006405.1, read on the forward strand.
CAACAAACACACACTAACACTGTCCAGGCAGATGTGGTCACACCTGTAATGCGAGACTCAGATGCTAAGGCAGGAGGATTGCGAGTTTGAGGCCAGCCTATGTAAGACCGTATCTCAAAATAAAAAGTAAAAATGTAAAGAATGACAACAAAAACTCTGTCCCTATTTTCAACATGCAGTTCACCCACTGAGCCTGTTTATTTCTCTTCTTTGATTAGAGCAGCATCCCTCCAAATAAGATGTTGTCCATTCACCTTGACACTGCCATCCACACACCTAGCAACTCTTGGGTCTGATGGGAGCTGTTTGGAGGGCACTGTCCAAGGGCCAGTAGGACCTAGCAGTTCCTCAGTGTTGGTCCTAGGAGACAGGAAGCTAGCTGTTCTGACAACCTCTTTGGGATCCCTAGGTAGTGTGACCCAGCAGACCAGTTCCATTTTATTTTTTTTTAAATATTTATTTTTTAGTTGTAGGTGGACACAATAGCTTTTATTTTATTTTTATGTGGTGCTGAGGATCGAACCCAGTGCCTCCCGCGTGCTAGGCAAGAGCACGCTACCACTGCGCCATAACCCCAGCCCCCCAGTTCCATTTTATTATGGAACTCTTCTGTACCCATGTACACTTAAGACACCAAACACAAGATGACATGGATCCCTCAGGTTTCAAGGTCATTGTCTATCCTTCAGTAATAGGGATAGTTTCAATAAATGCCTATAGCAACGTAGTAAGTACCTCCAGGATGGAAACTGTCTAGTCCAAAATCCCCAGTTGTCACTGGGAAGCACTCCAGGCTTTTGCCATAAGCCCAGCCTGGGCTCCACATAGGGCTGTTGTGTAGAAATATGTCCCAACCAGCCCTCTAGCTCCTTCTCCACATGTGTGGGCTTGGGCAGTTTGACTGGTTGGTATATAGCATGTATAGTTAATATTGCTAGCAGGGTAGGTTTTCATGCCTTCTGTTTTACAGTACTGAGTAGAAGAAACATTTTCAGTGAGATAGAATGTTCATCCCATAATATAATCAGGTAAAAGAGGCATAGCCAGTTTACATAAAGCATCTTTGAATACATCTCCAGCTTGTAAATTGGTATAGTTTAGCAGTAGAGCATTTGCCTAATATGCTTGAGATCCCAGATAAAGTCCCCAGCACTGCAGAAAGTTAAAATACATGATGTTTGTGTGTATATGTACACAAATACCCCAACTGATCTATAAAAAAATTTTTTTTTTTTTTTTTTGGTGGTACTGGGGATTGAACCCAGGGACTCGCTCACCGAACTACATCTCCAGCCCTTTTTGGTTTTTTTAAATATTTTTTTTAGTTGTAGATGGACACAATATCTTTATTTTATTTATTTATTTTTATGTGGTGCTGAGGATTGAACCCAATGCCCCATGCATGCGAGGCAAGCGCTCTACCACTGAGCCACAGTCCCAGCCCATCTCCAGCCCTTTTTATTTTTTGACTTGAGATAAGGTCTCACTAAGTTGTCCAGGATGGCCTCCAATTTGTGATCCACCGTTCTCAGCTACATATCTTAATTCTGTCAGCCCTTTCCTAACTGTAGCCTCCATTAGGATCTAATCAACAAGTTTGGTTTTACAATACAAGGAAGAGGAAGTATTCCCCAGCTAGAAATACTGCCCAGTCCCATAAAACATTCAGGAAAAGGAGACATACCTTGTTTTTGTTCTTTTTAGATATACATGACAGTGGAGGCATAACTTATTTTTTGAGGGGAAGGGTGCAGGACATTGAGTTTTTAAAAATCTTTATTTTAATTAATCTGCCTGTTCTTCCAGGCAACTTCAGGTCAGATTTCCCATTATAATCCTGCCTTTCAAAGTAGTTTTTTTATTTTTTAAATTTTTAAAATTTTTTGTTGGTACCAGAATTGAACCCAAGGCACTTTACTCCTGAGCCATATCCCCTCCTCCCACTTTTTAATTTTTGAGACTGGGTCTCACTGAGTTGCTTACAGCCTCATCAAGTTGCTGAGGTTGACTTGATCCTCTTGCCTCAGCCTCCTAAGCTGCTGGGATAACAGGCATGCAGCACTGTGCCTGCATCCTTCTAATGTCTTAAACTAAGGTAAATATAGCTAACTTGATGGAACCCTTAATGTTAGGGACCTGGAGGGTATCCCTTTGGTCTACCCCACCTTTAATAGAATTGTATTTAGGCCTTTCCCTCCATGATTCTCTGCCTTCTTTTTCCTCTTAGTTTCACCCCCATCAAAGTTTTCTTTTTCTCCTCATCCCTACTCCTCAGTACTGGGGATTGAACCCAGGGCCTTGTGTGTGCTGGGCAAGTGCTCTACAACTGAGCTAATAATTCCTTCACTTTTTGTTTCCTAATTTGAGATAGGGTCTTGATAAATTACCCAGACTGGCCTTGAACTTGTGTTACTACTACCTCAGGCTACCAAGTAGCTCGAATTATAGGCATGTATCATTGTACCCAACTCAAAATTTTCTTTATTTAACTTACTATTATTATTTTTTGGTACCGGGGATTGAACTCAGGGGTATTCGACCACTGAGCCACATCCCCAGCCCTATTTTGTATTTTATGTAAAGATAGGGTCTCAAGGAGCTGCTTAGCGCCTCACTGTTGCTGAGGCTGGCTTTGAACTTGGGATTCTCCTGTCTCAGCCTCCCAAAGTGCTGGGATTACAGGCTTGCGCCACCGCGCCTGGCTTTAACATTTTTTAATTCACTTAAAGTTTTCTGCCTTCCTAGGATAGGTCCTTTCACTCTTCCCTCTGCCTCTCATCTTTCTTGTTAATTCATCTAATGCTCTTCTTTAAGACCTACAAGTGGAACTTGAGTCAGCAAATGTGGTAAGGCTCCTTAAACTAGTTTTTGGTTTTGATGCAGTAGGTGATTTGGGGTATCCACATTAAAGGAATCACCCCACTTCATCACAGCATTTTCTGTAACCTGGGTAACGGGGCATGTCAACAGGTGAATATGTCACCTTTCATAAAGCCAGCCCCAAGAGCCAGGCACTGTGGCGCAAGCCTGTAATCCCAGCACTTTGGGAGGCTGAGACAGGAGGATCACAAGTTCAAAGCCAGCCTCAGCAACGGCGAGGTGCTAAGCAACTCAGTGAGACCATCTCTACATAAAACACAAAATAGGGCTGGGGATGTGGCCCAGTGGTCGAGTGCCCCTGAGTTCACTCTCCAGTATCCCCCCCCCCAAAAAAAAGCCAGCCCCAAGTGCCTTGCATAGGAGGACAGTTGCTTTAGTTTCAGTGTTTCTTCCATTTGGCATTGACAGGTGGAGGTCCTAGCACCCAGTTCTCAGGGTGAGCAGACCTCACAAGGTCTTCTGATCTGTCCACCAGATTGATTGGCCATTCCTGGAGAAATACCTCTGTGTGGCTGGTCAGGTAGAACCACCTGTGATTGTTTCATAATGAGCTGTGGGCCTTGCACCAATCCCACCATGCTCTTCCTCTCTGTAGCATTTAGAACCAAGGACACTGCCCTTCACTTAGTCACTCTCAGGGTCCACCTCATTGCTGGCCTCTTAGAAAGATGATGCTACAGATCTGCTTGCTGCACCCTCTGCCCCCTCCCCATCTCAGGTGCTTTGCTTCCCTGTCACCACTTCACTGTTTGGTTTTTTTTTTGGTACTGGGGATTGAACTCAGGGGCACTTGACCACTGAGCCACATCCCCAGCCCTATTTTGTGTTTTATGTAGAGACAGGGTCTCACTGAGTTGCTTAGTGCCTCGCCATTGCTGAGGCTGGCTTTGAACTCGCGATCTTCCTGTCTCAGCCTCCCTAAGTGCTGGATACTTCACTGTTTTCTTGGTGACCAAAAGTCTCAGCTTCTTCTTGTTCCTGCATAGTTTTTTCCCCTTGGGACTACTGCTTAAGGCTGGTGGCCAAAGCTCAGGCGGGCTGAGATCTGAGGCTGGTCTTGAACCAAAGTCTGACCCAAGGCACTCTTCTATTTTCATACTTTGTTTCAAATAGTGATAACCAAGGGATGGAGCATTTAGCTTTTTCCTGAGTAGTTTTGCATTTCCTTTAGTGTCCAGCAGTCCAGCTCCCTAGAAGTTGAATCCATCTCTAAATAACATTGGCAGATTTTGCTTTTGGTAATTGGGCACCTGTACCGTGGGTGACCGACCATATGGCCACTCAGAAGTCAACATTCTTCACCGTCTACCTTTTTTTCTTTTTTCTTCCCAAACCACATTTCTGCAAGCCAGGGCCATCCTAGCAAACCCTAATTCTGGAATCGTTTCTAAGAATATAGGAATAAACAAACTCAGTTTCTCTCACCATACTCTCAAAGCATGTTCCCGACATCAGAAGTATAGAGTTCTCCCCACCTCCATATCAAGGAAGCCATTGGTTCTGCAGCAGCCACTGAAATGTCCTCAGATTCTTTTAAATTCTGAAACTACATACATACCTGGATATAGTGTCAGATCCCATCAGTTGAGGGTTGAGACCCACTAGCCTTTCCCCAACTTCCGATGCAAGTGCCAGGTTGTTAACCTTGCTTCTGACTGAAAGGTTTCCATGAACCTTTCCTTTGATCAAATTAATTTGCCAGAGTGGCTCACAGAACTCAGGAAAACACGTTTCCCTGTTTATAGGGCAAGGAATTTGGGAAGGGATGTATGGTCCTCTGTCCTCTTGGAGCCTCTGTATGTACAGGTATGCAAAAGTTTGCTAGACCCTGCCCTTTGGGTTTTTATGGGGACTTTGTTACGGAGGTATGATTGATTAAATAATTGGCTCTTGGTGGTCAGCTTACCTTCAACCCCCCACTCTTTTCTGGGAAGGCAGAACTGCAAGTGCCAGCCTTCTAGTTCTGCCTTGGTTTTCCCTGTGAGCAGTCCCCTTCCTGAAGTCGCTGAGAGTCTTCCAGCTCTCTGTCAGTCAGCATACAAAAAGGCACTACTTTGAGGATTCCAAGTATTTTAGTAATTCTATGCCAAGAAAATGGGACAAAGACCAAATATTTATGTCACAATATCATAATAGGTAGCCCAGGAAATTTTACTACATCATGGAGAATGATTACTCAGTTTTTTTGGGGTTTTTTTGGTACTGGGGATTGAACTCAGGGGCACTTGACCACTGAGCCACATCCTCAGCCCTATTTTGTGTTTTATGTAGAGACAGGGTCTCACTGAGTTGCTTAGTGCCTCGCCATTGCTGAGGCTGGCTTTGAACTCGCGATTCTCCTGTCTCAGCCTCCCTAAGTGCTGGGATTAGAGGCTTGAGCCAGGGCGCCGGCTGATGATTACTCAGTTTTTGATTTTGTCTTTGTTTATATTTACCTTAAACTTCAGTCAGATAGCTTGATTAGAATTCTGTAGCCACTTGGTAGGAAGCTGCTGAGGATAAAGTTTAAGGAAGTGCTTTTACTAAATGCAGTCTCTTTATTCATCATGGGAATCTGATTCCATCCTGTGAATAACCTGACCAGAAATTCTTTTTTTTTTTAAGTATTTATTTATTTTTTTAGTTGTAGGTGGACAGAATATCTTTGTTTTATTTTTATGTGGTGCTGAGGAACCCAGTGCCTCACGCATGCTAGGCGAGCACGCTACCACTGTGCCATAACCCCAGCCCCCAGAAATGCTGATTCTTTAGGACCTTTTTGTAGAGTTCTCTGCACGCCAAAGTATGGAAGTTGTATCAGGGTGGAAAATGGGCTTGCTGTGTAGTGTGGGCCAGCTACCATCGTAAAATTGCAGCATGGTTCTGTTTTTCTGCCCTGGGATTCAGAGGTCCCTTTACCAGGGCTTGGGGAAAAAAATGAGTCAAGAGGGCAGGAAGGGATGTTTGCAAAAATTATAAATGAAATGGCAGACTCATACCTGTTCTTTAAAAAATTAACTTTAGGCCAGATTATTTTCAAAACAGACATTTGAGTTACTAGTCCTAATCTTTTGACCCCTGTGTTTTCCTGTTTGGGCTTTTTGGAGGGTGCTGTACGTATACTTTGCAGAGGGTGTAGGTAAGCCAAGTGCTCAAACCCAGTGTCTAAGCATGTCCCATCTGTTGCATGAGATCGCAAGTTCAAGACCAGATGGGTAAACACTTGAATCAGTCTTTCTGAAGATCCAGATGACCTATTTTGGAAATTTCCTGTATAGAGAGCCCAAAGGGGTATAGTTATATTCTATGGCTATGAAGTAATTTTCCCATTCTAGATGGGAGTTAGGTGTATGTAGCCTAAACTGGGGAGAGGTGAGGGTTGTTTATAGCTACCAGTACTGTTTGGGGAAATGTCATTTCCTCTTTTCTTTCTTTGTAAATCCATGAGTTTCTACACATGAAACACTCCCCCAGTATTGTTATTTTGATTTGCATTGAATCAAAAGGCAGAAATACAAAGAAATTCAGATAGTGTTTTCTTTTATGTGAGATGATTGAATCCTTAGATGCTGGTCTAAGGCGTTACGGTAATTTTTTGGGTGAGGAGCTGAGGTAGCAGTATTACCAACAGTAAATAACATTGGTGGGGTAAAAAATCTTTTTCATACAAGACTGTCACAGACAAAATACCTGTTCATAGTTCTGAGTCCAGCTGTTCAACTTCTCATTTTTTGGTGGGGAGAGCAGAGTAGGCATCAGAGTTTGAACCCAGAGGTGCTTTTATCACTGAACTGCAAGCCCAGCCCCTTTTTTATTAAGTATAATTTATTTCTCAGGTAAAATATAAGATCCTCACCAGCCCCAGGCACAAGGCATTGCCTGAAATCCCAGCTACTGCTGGGAGGCTGAGGCCACAGGTTCAAGGAGGCCAGCTGCAGCAACTCAGTGAGATCCTGTCTCAGAATGAAAAGGGCTGGGGATGCAGCTCAGTGGTAGTGCATGAGACTCTGAGTTCATCTTCAGTGCTGCAGGAAGAAAGAGGGAAAACGGTCCTCATCAGCAAGAACAGTGCTCCACCTTTCCTCTCTCCTTTTTTTGGTGTGTATTGGATGAGGTTGACAGTCCTCGGTTGGAAAGATGAAAGTAATACAAACATGATCACCCCCTGAACCACCAGGGAAGTTTGTCCTGTGACACTGGTGCCATCAAGTGGGGACCTTTTTGTTATCTGGTGTTGGAGGTTGTGGGTTTTGTGCTTGTTGAGTTCTATGTAGTCATTTCTTTTTCTTTCTTCTTTTTTTTGGGGGGTGGGAGTGGGGTAGAGGAGAGAAAGTTTATTTGCAGTCTCACAGTTTCAGAGGTCTCAGTCCATAGACAGCAGACTCCATTCCTTGGGGCCTGAGGTGAGACTGAACATCATGGGAGAAGAGTATGGTGGAGGGAAGCAGCTCGCATGATGATCAGAAAGCAGAGACAGAGATCTCCATTTGCCAAATATGTATAGGGTTAAGACTCTCACAACCCAATCATTTTCCCTCTGAACGCTCTTGCGATGTCTCACACATGAGCTTTTGGGGGACACCTCACATCCAAACCATAATATTCCGCCTCTGGCCCCTATAAGCTCACACTCATCTCACAATGCAAAATACATTTTGTCCATTTCCAAGAGTCCCCATAGTCTCAACAGTTCAAGATTGCCCAAAAGTTCAAGTCCAAAGTCTCCTCTGAGACTCAGGGGAAGCTCACATCATGAGGGCCTGTAAAAATCAAAAGTAATTTACAAGTATCCAGTATATAAAGGTACAGAGAAAACATTTCCATTCAGAAAAATAAGGGCATAGAATTAGGGGATAGGACCAAAGCAAGACTGAAATCCAGCTGGGCAAGCAAGTCCTGCAGCTCCTTATTCAGCGTCTGGGGCAGATGGCATGGTGATGTTCTGTACAAAGGGCTTGCATAGCTCCACCCCTGTGGTCTTGTTGGTTGCAGCTCAAGTGGCCTTTCTGTTGATCCTGCAGCTTTCCTAGGGCGCGGCCCCACGTTACTGGCATTTCTTAATCTTGGGGGTCTCCACTGCAGCTTCGGCTTCCTCCTCACATCTCCACACTTTGTCCTTTCAGGGGCTGCCTGCAGGGACCGACCCTACTGCGCTTTGTGTGTCTTCCCAGGCCTTCCTTTGAAACCTTAGTGGAAATCTCCATGCCCCCCAACTGCAGCTTCGTGCCTTACTGCAGAACCAGCACCCTGTGGTTGAGGCCAAAGTCTGTCGCCATCTCAGCAGTAGTAAAGCCTCCAGAGACCCTGGCTGCAGGATCCCTCTGAGTCCGTGTGACAGCACAGATGGGTGTGGTCTTGCCATCTCCTGAGGTTTCCTCAAGCCATCTTCTCTTTGTCTCTGGGCAAAATCTTTATCATTTCTTCCTTTCTTCCTGATTTTTAGTTGTCAGTAGACCTTTATTTATATGTGGTGAATCGAACCCAGTGCCTCACACATACTAGGCAAGCGCTCTACCACTGAGCCACAGCCGCAGCCCAGGTCTTTAACATTTCTTTAGTGGCAATAATGTCTTCAACTACTGCAACTTCCTTAGCCCCTGTTTTGCTCCCACCTTTCATGTTCCAAGTTTTTCAGATCTTTCTGCTCTGCCTTCTACTCTTAAATATCACAAAAAAACTTAGCTAAAAGCTGCCAGCAATACTCATGCCACTTCCTGAATGCTATGCTGTCTAGAAATTTCTTTTGCCAGATTAAGAAGTCCATCATTTTTTTAAGGATGTTGATGGACCTTTATTTTATTTATTTATAGGTGGTGCTGGAAATCAACCCAGTTCCTCATACATGCTAAGCAAGCACTCTACCACTGAGGCACAACCCCAACCATCACTTTTAAAATCAACCTCACAGAAAGTCTCAGGACAGAGGCAAAATGTAGACAACTTCTCAGTGAGAACATAACACAAATGGCGTCCAGTCCAGTTACCAACAGTGTCCTCCTTTCCTCTAAACCCTCTTGAGCCCTGTCTTCACTGTTTACGGTCCTGTTGGCATTCTGGTCTTCTGAGCTCCGACCAGAATCAGCCATTGAGCTCTGCTTACAACAATAAAACATTTCCAGGTTGCACTGCTAAACATCTCAAAATTCCTCCCACCAATTCCAAAAAACTCCAAAAGCTTCTGAACCAAATGGTCAGGTTAGTCACAGCACCATCCCACTCCTAGTGCCAATTTCTGTTTTAGTCGGCTTTTATTTGCTGCTGAGACTAAAAGAACTGATCAGAACAATTGTAGAGGAGGGAAAGTTTATTTGAGAGCTTACGGTTTCAAAGGTCTCGGTCCATAGACAGCAGACTCCATTACTTGGGGCTCAAGGTGAGGCTGAAATGATGGCTGTAGAGTGTGGCTTCAGAAGGAACCAGCTCACGTGTCGATCAGAGAGCTGGGGGAGTCATTTCATAAGATGTTCTTCATTCATAAACAGATGAGTAGAATAATGGTATTGCTTCAGATTCCAACAGAAATCTGATTACCAGAAAATGAAGATGCCTGCTGTATCTCAGGTTCAAAAGAAAGATTATAATTCCTATTTACAGCTAAATACCCTGATATGTCATTTTTGCATATCCCTAACTTTAAGTCTCATCTAGATTTCATAGATGAATAAATTGGATGAATAAGGACCTTGAACTCTGTTTTCATCTTCTCTAACTTGTCTGTATTCAAAAGGAAAAACAAATAGAAACCAGAAATTTTATTTTAGTGTTTATAAGTATGAAAATGGGAGCATTGAGGTTTTTTTAAAAAATATTTTTAGTTGTCAATGGACCTTTATTTTTTATTTATTTATGTGCGGTGCTGAGAATCGAACTCAGTGCCTCACGCATGCTAGGCAAGCACTCTACCACTGAGCCACACCCTAGCCCCAGCATTGAGTTTTTAAAAATATGTTTTGTTTAAAAATTCAGTGCTTCCATAGACCAGAAAATAGTGTTCTCCTCTTGGAGCTTTTGTATCTCATCCTTCCTGACCCATTTGGAAGGTAAACTCCTCTGGAAAACTGAAGCATGATTGTCACACTTAAGGTGCTTTTTGTGTAGATTCTTTCCTTATACCCCTTCCCCTGGCTCAGTTTTACTATGTATCTATCTACTTAACTGCTCATGTAACTCACAGCTTTGAAAACTACTCAGAAATTTAAGATGTTAAGGTATTAAGGAGGTTCAGGAAATGCTTTATGCACTGTTAATTACAATGTGTATTTCCATTTCTTTTCCATTTGGGCTAGGGGAAATTACCGTAACAAGTATTTTGCTTCCTTTGCTACAAGTAGTTCCCTGTGGGATGATTTCTTTATAGTATTAGTTGATGGTGTTTCTGGAAGAGGTTGCATTTTCTTATAGCTGGAGACGGTGGAAGATCTGTGTCTTACAGGGCCTTCCAGCTCAAGAGCCCTGGAACGTTGCCTGCTGTGGGGAGGCAGGTGGGACTGCTGGGAGGGGAGGGTGATGCACTAGGCATATCCTGTAGGACCTGTTTACAGTTTGAACTTAGCACCCACTGATCCTGGGATCATGGAGGCATTTTGGGTCCTAGGAAATGTGTGCTGTCCTCAGAAGGTTACCACTTCTCACCCTGGGTGTTGTGTAGAGGCGTTAAAATAGAAAACAGCCTCTTCGGCTTCCAGCAGAAGCACTGTGGTAGGGAGCCAGTGTCTCAGTTAAACCATAAACAGCTCTAGATGACTGGTAACAAGTTCTAAAATGCACATGGATGTTTGCATTATGTTTTATGACAGCATATATTCTTGACAAAGAATGGAAAATATGCCTAAGATATGTTACTTTCTGAACTAGTTAACTTGTGGCATCAAATGTGAAACTGTTAGGATCTTTGTTTTTTTCTAATCTATGTAGCTCTGTAAAACTCAAAAAATAGAGAGAGTTACTGTTTTAAAGAATTCTTCTCTGTTGTCTCTTCAGTTTAAAAGGGATTAGTAATGGAAAATTATTAGAACGCATATTTAGATTTTGCAAATAAAGTATCTCAATTACCCACCATGAATACCAGTTCCTGTCAGATTTAAACTCTTCAGACATGGTGAAGTCTTAGGCATGTACTTTTCTTCTTTCTCTTTGTGGCCTTTAGGTCATTAAATTTAGTGACTCGGCTAATTTTTTTACCTACTTCTTGTAAAATTGTATGTGACTAGGCACTTATAGTTATTTCCTTTAAGCCAAGTGTTTGAGATGTCTTTAGATTTATAACAATCTTTGTTTACAGTGTAATTCAGTCCTTTTGAGGAACTAGTAAAACTGCATTATCCAGACATCAAAGCTAAGACAAGTGTACTTATTATACCAAGGAACTTATTAGGTTTCTAACAAGTGGAAAGTTACCAGAGGTCCAAAAATTAACCACTTCCGTGCCAGCTAATTCTCATTGGGATAGCATGAGGGGTTAGTTGTCTTTGTAATTCTGTGTTGATGTTGTCTAGAGTTGACTGTTGCTTTCTTTTCTTTAACATCCTTCAGATAATTGAGAGTATGATGCCATTAAAAAAATTATAACTATGGGCTGGGGATGTGGCTCAGTGATAGAGTGCTTGCCTACCATGAGTGAGGCACTGGGTTCAGTTCTCAGTACCACATAAAAATAAATAAAATAAGGTATTGTGTCCATCTACAACTAAAAAAAATTTTTTTAAATTATAACTAAACAAGGTGTTGAATAATGCATTTTAGTTCATTTCAAAATTGAGCCAATATTTTTGTTGGAAAGGATAAATTATTAGACCCACTTTACAGAGAATAATTGAGTCACAGACAAGGGATGCTTTGCCAGCTGCATGCAGCAGTCACTTCAAGTAGGACTGGTATTGCCAAGTTGCATTTCAAGATGGCCAACTGGGTAGTCTTGAGACCTGCCAGACCCTGGGGTGAGAAATTGATGGAGAAGGGCTCTCTTGAATTTTCTACTCAAGACTCTGTCAAATTCAAGTGTCTTCATAGGTTGAAACAGAATTGTACACCTATACTACAGGGTAATATGGAGAAACACTTGATTTGGTACAAATCTTTCCTGTTTAGTATATCAGAGATGTATATAAATATGCGTTAGACGGTCACAAACTTAAGTCACCCCATCTTATGATTTTGTTCATGTAGGCAGTCACCTAAGGAAGTGGAGAAATAGGGAAGGTTTCTCTCTTCTTTCCCTTGAATTGCCCACTTACTTCTACTGAAGCCTGTTACTTGGCTTCTTTAGGAGCATGTCATTATTTGACATTCAAATTGTCCCAGACCTGGCCATTGGGAGCCACTCTGATGACACCCATGTCCTTGCAAGATGCCTCATCATTTTTTCTTGGACAAGATATTCCTGGCTGATCTTGTACCCACCCTGTCTTAGCTCTGGAATCAGCCATTTTTTCAAGGAGCCCTCCCACCGTTGCTTAAGCATTTAGCACACTCCTTATTTATATCTTCCTGTATTAGTCTAGATTCTGCTTCTTTGAGAGTACATAGATGTCAGTCTTATTCGCCATTATCTTCACCTGGCATAAGACCTGGCACATTAGGTGTTGACTAAACATTTGTTGAGTTAAAAAAATTTATTTTGTTGATGGTGCTGATGGCTTTTCTTTGTTCCCCTTCATCTAGGAAGAAATGTTGGCTATTTGGCGATGAGAAGTGGTGAAAACTGACATAGTGGTACACAAACACTATGGGACCCGACACTTGTGCTTCTTGGACAGCCGTTCTCCACTGGTAGCATTGAGAAGCCCTCCACTCCGCTGGAAAACGCTGATCTGATCTTGGAAGTGGCTGGTTGTGGCAGGATGTGTCGACGATGATGATGGCAAGAAAGCAAGATGTCCGCATTCCCACCTACAACATCAGTGTGGTGGGGTTGTCTGGGACCGAGAAGGAGAAAGGCCAGTGTGGCATTGGGAAGTCTTGTCTCTGCAACCGCTTTGTGCGCCCAAGTGCTGATGAGTTTCACTTGGACCATACCTCTGTCCTCAGCACCAGTGACTTTGGTGGGCGAGTGGTCAATAATGACCACTTTCTCTACTGGGGAGAAGTTAGCCGCTCCCTGGAGGATTGTGTGGAATGTAAGATGCACATTGTGGAGCAGACTGAATTTATTGATGATCAGACTTTTCAACCTCATCGAAGCACGGCCCTGCAGCCCTACATCAAGAGAGCTGCTGCAACTAAGCTTGCATCAGCTGAAAAACTCATGTACTTTTGCACTGACCAGCTGGGGCTGGAACAGGACTTTGAGCAGAAACAAATGCCAGATGGAAAGCTACTGGTGGATGGTTTTCTTCTTGGTATTGATGTTAGTAGGGGCATGAATAGGAACTTTGATGACCAGCTCAAGTTTGTCTCCAATCTCTACAATCAGCTTGCAAAAACAAAAAAGCCCATAGTTGTGGTCCTGACCAAGTGTGATGAGGGCGTAGAGCGGTACATTAGAGATGCACATACTTTTGCCTTAAGCAAAAAGAACCTCCAGGTTGTAGAGACCTCAGCGAGATCCAATGTAAACGTGGACTTGGCTTTCAGCACCTTAGTGCAACTCATTGATAAAAGTCGGGGAAAGACGAAAATTATTCCTTATTTTGAAGCTCTCAAACAGCAGAGCCAGCAGATAGCTACAGCAAAAGACAAATACGAGTGGCTGGTGAGTCGCATTGTGAAAAATCACAATGAGAATTGGTTGAGTGTCAGCCGAAAGATGCAGGCCTCCCCAGAGTACCAGGACTATGTCTACCTGGAAGGGACTCAGAAGGCCAAGAAGCTGTTTCTACAGCACATTCACCGCCTCAAACACGAGCACATTGAGCGCAGGAGAAAGCTGTACCTGGCTGCCCTGCCGTTAGCTTTTGAAGCTCTTACTCCTAATCTAGATGAAATAGACCACCTAAGCTGCATAAAAGCCAAAAAACTCTTAGAGACTAAGCCAGAATTCTTGAAATGGTTTGTTGTGCTTGAAGAGACACCATGGGATGCCACCAGTCACATTGACAACATGGAAAATGAACGGATTCCCTTTGACTTAATGGATACTGTCCCTGCTGAGCAGCTCTATGAGGCCCACTTAGAGAAGCTGAGGAACGAGAGGAGGAGAGCTGAGATGAGAAGGGCGTTCAAGGAAAACCTGGAGACCTCACCCTTCATAACTCCTGGAAAACCTTGGGAAGAGGCTCGTAGTTTTATTATGAATGAAGATTTCTATCAGTGGCTGGAAGAATCTGTATACATGGATATTTATGGCAAACATCAAAAGCAGATCATAGACAAAGCAAAGGAAGAATTTCAGGAGTTGCTTTTGGAGTATTCAGAATTGTTTTATGAGCTGGAGCTGGATGCTAAGCCCAGCAAGGAGAAGATGGGTGTCATTCAGGATGTCCTGGGGGAGGAACAGCGATTCAAAGCACTACAAAAGCTCCAGGCAGAGCGGGATGCCCTCATTCTGAAGCACATTCATTTTGTGTACCACCCAACGAAAGAGACCTGCCCCAGCTGTCCAGCATGTGTGGATGCTAAGATTGAGCACTTGATTAGTTCTCGGTTTATCCGACCATCTGACCGGAATCAGAAAAATTCACTTTCTGACCCTAACATTGATAGGATCAACTTGGTTATCTTGGGCAAAGATGGCCTCGCCCGAGAGTTGGCCAATGAGATTCGAGCTCTTTGTACCAATGATGACAAGTATGTGATAGATGGTAAAATGTATGAACTTTCCCTGAGGCCAATAGAAGGGAATGTCAGGCTTCCTGTGAACTCTTTCCAGACACCAACCTTTCAGCCCCACGGCTGTCTCTGCCTTTACAATTCAAAGGAATCGCTATCTTACGTAGTAGAGAGTATAGAGAAAAGCAGAGAGTCCACACTGGGCCGGCGGGATAACCATTTAGTCCACCTCCCCCTGACATTGATTTTGGTTAACAAGAGAGGAGACACCAGTGGAGAGACCCTGCATAGCTTAATCCAACAAGGTCAGCAAATTGCTAGCAAACTTCAGTGTGTCTTTCTTGACCCAGCTTCTGCTGGCATCGGTTATGGACGCAACATTAACGAGAAGCAAATCAGTCAAGTTTTGAAGGGACTGCTAGACTCAAAGAGAAATTTAAACCTGGTCAGTTCTACTGCTAGCATCAAAGATTTGGCTGATGTTGATCTGCGAATTGTTATGTGTCTGATGTGTGGGGATCCTTTTAGTGCAGACGATATACTCTTTCCTGTCCTTCAATCCCAAACCTGTAAGTCTTCCCACTGTGGGAGCAACAACTCTGTTTTACTTGAACTTCCAATTGGACTACACAGAAAGCGCATTGAACTGTCTATCCTCTCGTACCATTCCTCGTTTAGCATCAGAAAGAGCCGGTTGGTTCATGGGTACATTGTTTTTTATTCAGCCAAACGCAAGGCCTCCTTGGCTATGTTATGTGCCTTTCTTTGTGAAGTGCAGGATATCATCCCCATCCAGCTTGTAGCACTCACTGATGGCGCCGTAGACGTCCTGGACAATGACTTAAGTCGGGAACAACTGACGGAGGGGGAGGAGATTGCTCAAGAAATTGATGGAAGGTTCACCAGTATCCCCTGTAGCCAACCCCAGCACAAACTTGAGATCTTTCACCCATTTTTTAAAGATGTGGTGGAGAAAAAGAACATAATTGAGGCCACTCATATGTACGATAACGCTGCAGAGGCCTGTAGCACTACTGAGGAAGTCTTTAACTCCCCCCGGGCCGGCTCACCACTCTGCAACTCAAACCTGCAAGATTCAGAAGAGGATATTGAGCCCCCATCTTATACCCTGTTCCAAGATACATCACTGCCCTCCCTGTCCAAAGACCATTCCAAGCTTTCTATGGAACTGGAGGGAAATGACGGGCTGTCTTTCATCATGAGCAATTTTGAGAGTAAACTGAACAACAAAGTACCTCCACCAGTCAAACCAAAGCCCCCTGTTCATTTTGAAATTACGAAGGGAGATCTGTCTTATTTAGACCAAGGCCATAGGGATGGACAGAGGAAGTCTGTGTCCTCTAGCCCCTGGCTGCCTCAGGATGGCTTTGATCCTTCTGACTACGCTGAACCCATGGATGCTGTGGTCAAGCCGAGGAATGAAGAAGAAAATATATACTCCGTGCCCCACGACAGTACCCAAGGCAAAATCATCACCATTCGGAACATCAATAAAGCCCAGTCCAATGGCAGTGGCAATGGTTCCGACAGTGAGATGGACACCAGTTCTCTAGAGCGAGGCCGCAAAGTATCCATCGTGAGTAAGCCTGTGCTGTACAGGACGAGATGTACCCGGCTGGGGCGGTTTGCTAGTTACCGAACCAGTTTCAGCGTGGGGAGTGACGATGAGCTGGGGCCCATCCGGAAGAAAGAGGAGGATCAGGCATCCCAGGGCTATAAAGGGGATAATGCTGTCATTCCATATGAAACAGATGAAGACCCGAGGAGGAGGAATATCCTTCGCAGTCTAAGGAGGAACACTAAGGTAAGACATAGGATGAATCAGAGGGTGTTTGTGCACGGGCTCAGGGAGAGTTGACTGATGATGATGACTTTTCAAGGACAACTTATTCTGGTAAAAAAAATTGTGTGCATGAGAGAGACAGAGATTTTATCTTTGACCTTACTTTAAAGAGTTAGCAGTATTTCGGATCAATACTATAGGCTGCTTACAAGTAGTTAGGACCTTGGATAGGTAGCCTGAGTTGTCTTTGTCTAAAGCAATAACTATCAAAGGAGCAGATGGTGCAGACCTTGTCTGTGGCTTGCCAAGTGGTCAAACCAGTGATGATATACTTGTTCTTTCTTCACTTCAGCATCAGATTGCAGAATTATGTGCCTCAGTCTCTAACTGCTAAATATACATATCATCCTTACATCTCTTAAATGCTCCTCCTTTCTCTTGCTGATCCACAAAGGTTGCTACATTTTAGATTAGTGAGAAATTGGAGGCTTATTTGTACCCACAAAGCAGTGAAAGGCTTTCAGGTACATAAATGGAAGAGTATCTTGCCACTGAATTACAAAGCAGTCTCGCATTTGTAGAATTGTGTAAAACTAAAATTTGTAAAACTAAGTTGCTGAGGCTGGCTTTGAACTCACGATCCTCCTGCCTCAGCCTCCCCAGCTGCTGAGATTACAGGCATGATCCACTGTGCCTGGTAGGAGAGCCTCATATTTTACCTAGGGACCACAAGTGGGTCAGGGAGGGAAATGGGAAAGGATTAAATAGTTAACATTATGCATCATGTATGTCAGGCCTGCTCTGCCAGTTGTAGAGGCAGTAATCCCAGTGTAGCAACAGATGAAGTATTTTTTCTTGTGTAGAATTGTAGTTTGCAGGGCAGAAATCTGTACCTTGTCCCCACTTAGTCTTTTTCTTTTATTCCCCATGTAGAGTAGCAGGACATACTCTGTTTTTCCAGAGAAAGACTTTTTTTTTTTGGTAGCTGTAGATGGACAGTATGCCTTTATTTTATTTGTTTATTTTTATGTGGTGCTAAGGATCGAACCCAGTGCCTCCCACATGCTATGCTAGTGTTCTGCCACTGAGCTACAGCTGCAGCCCTGAGAAAGACACCTTAATGAGAGGCCACAACAGAAATACAACACCCTTGACCGGCATTATGATACACAGAATGGTTTCTCTGCTACTCTTCTTCCTGTGAAACAGTAAAGAACAAAGTCACTTGTCTGGAGGTATTACAGGGACCTGTGGAAAGCAAAATTTCCAGAAACTTGCACTATTACAAGACATACCAAACCAGAAGGCTCTAGAGTCCAGGCTGCCTTGAGGGCTGACAGTTCTGTTGTAACATATAACACAGAGGCCAATTCAGGAGCACTTAGTGCCCTCAGAGATGGAGGGATGTGGTTGTGTTGCCTCCCAAGGAAATCACATCCACTTTGTTCCCTCATTGTGTGTACAATGTTCCACACTCACCATTAACGAGGAGCTTCCAGAGTTTTCTTTTCTTTCTTTTTTGTTTTTTTAATTTTTTTTTAGTTGTAGATGGATGCAATGTCTTTATTTTATTGCTTTGTATGTGGTGCTGAGGATCGAACCCAGGGCCTCACGCATGCGAGGCAAGCACTCTACCACTGAGCTACAATCCCAGCCCCCAGAGTTTTCTTACCTGTGCAGAGTCAGAAAGGGCAGAGGGCAGTGTGGTATGTTCTGCGTTGCCCGCGGCCCCCCCCCTCCCCGCTGAATGATAATAGATATCAGTACATTCTTCTGTTGGATTCTCCTCATCTCATTTTTCCACATGGAGTCCTTCATTTGATCTGCTTCCAGTATTTTGTTTTCCAAAGGTTGGTGGGAGGCAGACACATCAAAATCATCCTTACTTAGGAAGCCAGAAAACAGCCTCTCAGTATTTTCCCAAAGCTCCCATTTAATGATCTGGAATCCAAACATTTTGAACATTTTGGCTTTCTTTTCCTCCTCCACTCCTGGTGAAGCCTGTTGCCAGGAGAGCCTATCTGAACCTGACAATCTTCTAAATTGTGGGGGTGTTTGCACACCTGGGAATTAGGAAGGTGGCATAATAGCATACTGAATTATGATTTTTCCTGACTTCTGGCGACATTTTTAATACTTACTGCAAATGATGCTTTTAAAATACATTCTGAAACAAGCTGTGCTTTCAAGAGCTCTCACTCTGCTGTAGGCTCAGCAGGAACAGCTGGCCTCAGAGCCACAGAGATGGCTGTGTTCTTGCTGGTGGCCAAGCTTCTTCACCTGGAACCACCTCACTCAGGGCTGCCAGGTCCTCATGCAAGGAGCCGAGACTGCCAGCCCATCTTTAGTGATGTGGACCAGGCCTCTTTGAGTCGAACAAAAACAATTCCTTTGGCCCAAAAGCAATTGCATGCCAGAAGTCAGTTTAGGAATATCCTTTGGAAAGAGTGAATGAAAGGTGAAATTGAGCTGGGCGCGGTGGCTCAAGCCTGTAATCCCAGCACTTTGGGAGGCTGAGACAGGAGAATCCCGAGTTCAAAGCCAGCCTCAGCAATGGCGAGGCGCTAAGCAACTCAGTGAGACCCTGTCTCTACATAAAACACAAAATAGGGCTGGGGATGTGGCTCAGTGGTCGAGTGCCCCTGAGTTCAATCCCCAGTACCAAAAAACAAAAAAAAAAAAAACGCAGATCGGGGGATGAGGATATAGCTCAGTTGGTAGACTGCTTGCCTTGCATGCACAAGGCCCTGGGTTCAATCCCTAGCACCACAAAAAAAAAAAGAGAAAGAAAAAGAAAAAAGGATGCAGATTGTTTGGCTGGGGTTGTAGCTCTGTGGTAAAGTGCTTGCCTAGCATGTGTGAGATGTGTGAGGCACTGGGTTTGATTCTCAGCAGCACCACATAGGCTGATCATGATTAAATTAAAGGTCCATCAACAACCAAAAACAATATTAAAAAAAAAAAAAGAATGCAGATAGACACTTGTTTTACTGGAAAAGCAGGATACTATCAAGTCAGAGAAGGCCAAGCCAGACCCTCTGTTGGGGATTTGGCTTTTGATTTTTATTGGCATGATAAAGCAATACGACATTTATTTGAAGTGAGGGGAAAACCAGGCACTCCAATTTTAGTTGGTCATGGAAAACAACTTGGTCCCTCCTCCATGCCAAACGCTCTTGGGGAATGGCCCAGCTCTTCCTTGCCCAAGCTTCAGCACCCAGTTGGGGTAGCAAGACCCACGCAACTACTGAAAATGGTTCTTCTGCCCAGGGAAGACTGGGTGTGGGCAGAGAGCCCACGGCAGGGATTGGGGGTGGGTTCAGGTAGAGTGGGGTGCCTGTGATTAGCAGTTGAGGCTCTGGGAATCAAGAGGCCTCTGGTCAGATCCCAGCTCCCTCCCTTGGACTTGGAGCACATGTCACTTCTCCATACTCTGCTATAAAAGAGGAGCACCTTCCTCTTAGGCTGGGAGTAGTGGAAGGCCAGGGAAGCCTTAGCGGCTGTTGGTGTATAGCTAGACTGAAGCGTCGGCATAGGGTACAAGGAGACCTGAAAGTGAAATAGGCATGTCATACTCAGAAAAACGAGACAGCTGGTCTGGCCTAGCTGACCAAACACCTTCCCTCCTCTGTGTAAGTTTTAACCCTTGTGTTACTTGGCTGCTTTCTTGGTGCTTCCCCTGGCAACTGCCCTATCGAAAAAAACTATGCCCTAGGTGCCAGTGCACCAATGAGGGAGAAAGAAAAATTACCCAGTGCCCTTGGCTAATTTGCTAGATTAGTCTTCACTGTGAAACTGGAGTCAGAGTGAGGGACGAGCTTTCATCTCTCCTAATGAAAGTGCAGACTGTAAAGCTGACTCTCCTTCTGGGTCCTTTTCCCAGAGGAACCATTCAGCAACCCACCCTCAGTGGAAGCCTTCCGTACTCCGCTGAATGAAATTGAAACTCTGTGATTGCACTTCAGCGAGGTTCGTGAATAGAGCTTTGTCTAAAGCGTTGGTGCTGCACATGGTCTCTGTCTCTCAGTGCTGTGCGTTTGCAAAGCCGAGATTGGGATCGGCTGCTCTTATTTTAAAGCCAAGAAATAAGCTGGGGAGCCTTGCTCCACAAATGTCCTGAATTTGATGTGTTTGACCACGATTTAAAGAGAGGACGTTATTGGCTATTTATCCTTTTATCTGATGTGTTCTTATTTTTGTGTAAGAAAAAAAGACAAAGAATGATAAAGAAAATCTTTCACTCACTGTAGCTGCCACATGACAAGACAACCTATTGAAAAGCTAACCAATTCAATCACGCATTGTTTGGTCTATAAGGCACCAAGTAACCAGTTTGACAGTTTGTGGTCCCCCCCGCGCCCCCAGTGAATTGGCTTATTTCATTGGATTCAGTGAATTGGCTGGTTGTTGTGGCTTTGTGTAGACACAGCTCTCATTCTGTGAGGCCTAGAGCAGAGTTAAAGTTTCTAGTGTGAATAAAAACCAGCTGGAGAAGTGGGCTGCTTACTCCCCTGAGAGGGATGTTGATTTGACAGACAAGCTGAGTGCTCTGAGACCTGAGTTCTCTTTAACCTGCTCAGGAAAGACTCAGTGTGTGCTTCAGAAAAGGCTCGCCCTACTCAGTGAGATGGTGGTTGTTTGCTTGTGGTTTTTTCTTTTTTTTTGGCAGTACTGGGGATTGAAACTAGGGCTCTCTACCACTAAGCTCCATTTCCAGCCTTTTAAATTTTATTTTGGGACAGGGTCTCCCTTTGGTGCCCAGGCTGGCTTTGAACTTGTGATCCTCCCAGGTGGCTGGAATCTCTGATGCCTGGCCATCAGAGCTGAGGTGTTTAAACCCAGTTTTCTGATTTCTACTCCCACTGGGTTTTCAGAGTTGAATCCACAAGAAAGCTGCTAATATTCAACGGTCAGTTGCACATATGTAGACCACTCACTCAATCCGTTCAGTTTGTCCATTCAAACAAAGGACTTTGGTTATCTCTAAACAAAGTCTATTTCCCCGTACTGTTCCCTAAGAATGACATGGTTCTGTGTTTGTTTCTGGTATTAGAATCTAGTTAAGTAGAAGACAAAAATGGCATAGAGCCCCTGAAATAGCCATTGGAACTTGGAGAAATTGTTTCAAACTGGTGTCATTGGGTTCTCCGTTTATTTTAAGCCTGAAGAATTTCTGTATTGTGTTTTGGTGATAAAAATAGACTATCTTTTAACTATCTGCCTTAGCTAACAGCACACCTGTGCTTAAAATAAGTAAATAAATTACAATAGGCAACCCAAATCTGTTTTTCAAAGAACAGAGAATTGCTGTGCTATTTCACTGAGCTAACTTGTTCTCTATACCTGTGATGCTGAAATACCTTTGCAGGGACCCAGGTAATTTCAACATTAGTCAGAAATTACCTCTGCTTCCAAGGGAAGGACTTATACATGAATTCATCCAGTGTTCAGGAAGAGGCAAGCAGATAAAGAAGGGGCCACAGTGCTGGGAAGTACAGCATCAACGTGCATAGAATTCCAGGCAGGGCATTGAACGTGTCCGGATCTCGCAGGCCCTCCTCTCTGCTTAGTTCCTAGTTGCACTGGCCATGAATTGAGTCAGTGAGAGCAACAGGAATGGACCAGGTTTGCCAGACTTCATGTCTTTATAGAGCAAAAGGCTATGATCTCTATTTGGGGCCTGTGATGGATGACTGGCCTTCCTTTCTTTTCTCATCATTCAGGAGGGCTAAATGGTAGGAAGGCCAGGACTTCATGCTCCTTCCTGTTCGTTCCAGAAAATGCTCTCAGCAAGTGAGTGACTGAATCATGTTACTCACTGCCAGCTTAAAGGAGACCAAATCTGAACATTTGTCCTTAAAGAATAGACTTCGCCAGCAAGAATTATTCTGCCCACAAGTTTCATCTTAAACTTGAGCTTGGATTTATTCGGAGCCAAAAGTGGGAGGACATTTGGGGCATAAATGAGTAACAAGAAGATCCTTTTGAAAATGAGAGAATAATTGCTGATCAGAGACGCAATGTTGATTATAGAATGAGGAGGAAGCTTAAGTAATGTCATTTGTAGAATCTTTTAGTTTTTCTAAGATTCCTGCCATTACAGTTAGTACAGAGTGTGTCACTGCACAACCTGGCAAGCCATGTGTGTGACCCTCTGGGGCTCTACTTCTGTTAGGTTCCCCCCCACCCCCCATTCAGATGACACCATCCCTTTTCCAGACTGTGTTCTGTATATTGTATTCTCTCTCTCTTTTTTTTTTTTTTTTAAAGTAGCTTATCCAAAAGCCTGCATTCTCGTATTTTTGTTTGTGGTACTAGGGAATAAAAGCACTTTTACCACTGAACTACATTCCCAGCTCTTTATATTTTTTATTTTGAGGTAGGGGCTCGCTAAGTATCTGAGGCTGGCCTTGAACTTGCAGTCTTCCTGCCTTAGCATCCCGAGTAGCTGGGATTTCAGGGATGCACCACTGTGCCTGGCTGGATTCTGCTTTTATTGTCTTTTTTTCCCCCAGTTGTAGATGGACACAATATCTTCACTTTATTTTTATGTGGTGCTGAGGATCAAACCCAGTGCCTCACATGTGCCAGGCAAGTGCTCTACCACTGACCCACAACCCCAGCCCTTTTTTATTGTCTTTGTTAGGTCTTTTAATAGCATTTAAAAGGCTATATACTAAGGCCAGATGTGGTGGCGCATGCCTGTAATCCCAGCATCTTGGGAGACTGAGGCAGGAAGACCACAAGTTCAAAGCCAGCCTCAGCAATTTAGCAAGGCCCTAAGCAGCTTAGCAAGATCCTGGCTCAATGAATAAAAATAGTGGGGGATGTGGCTCAGTGGTTAAGTGCTCCTGGGTTGAGTGCCTGGTAGACTGTACTAGTTGATGCACAACTCTAGTTACCATATTATCTGACCCAAAAATCTGGATAGGTACTTGACATGTATAAGAGTATTTATGGGGAGCAGAAGACAGTACTTGAAGTTGACAGCTTGGGATCGCTGAGGAGCTATGCCTGCTGTTCCCACGGAAGATAGACTATTCCTGCCCAGAGAGAGTGGCGGCCTCACTCCTAGAGCCCTGGAAGTGCCTGTGCGCTGACAGTCTTCCTGGCCTTTTGCTTTGTTACTCAGTTAGTTCTTACCTATGTGATGTTCAGGTCAGCTGTTAGTGGGGCTGTATCTTTTACCAGAGTGTAAGTTCATCAAGGGTTGGAGGCGTATTAGAGCTAATTCCAGTCCTGGTATTAGCTCTGCCGCCACTTCACCATGTGACCTTGGATAATTCATTAAAAAAAAAACAGGGCTGGGGTTATGGCGCAGTGGTAGCGTGCCCGCCTCGCACGTGTGAGGCACTGGGTTCGATCCTTAGCACCACATAAAGATATTCTGTCCACCTACAACTAAAAAATAAAATTAAAAAAAGCACTGCATTCACTTCTTTAAAAAAAGAAAAACGGGGCTGGGGCTGGGGCTCAGTGGTAGAGTACTCGCTTCACATATATGAAGTACTGGGTTCAATCCTCAGCACTACATAAAAAATAAATAAATAAATAAAATAAAGATATTTTTTAAAAAAATCAGGATCCTTGCCTTCTAGGAACTTAGCCCAGTAGAAAAATAGTTGTATGTGTATGTGATTATACCTTATTCAGTGCCTATAGAGTGACAGAAGGAATCAACTATTCAATCTGGGTTTTTTTTTTTTTGTTTTTTTTTTTTGGCACCAGGCATTGAACTCACGGGTACTGGACCACTGAGCCACATCCCCAGCCCTATTTTGTGTTTTATGTAGAGACAGGGTCTCACCGAGTTGCTTAGTGCCTCACCGTTGCTGAGGCTGGCTTTTGCTGAGGCTGGCTTTGAACTCGCGATTCTCCTGTCTCAGCCTCCCTGAGTGCTGGAATTACAGGCATGAGCCACCACGCCTGGCTCATCTGTTTTTTAAAAAGGAGATTTTACACAGTACAGTCCAAGTGTGAACAGGGGCCCTGAGCCTCATGTTAGTGAGAGCAGAACACGCAAGGAAAAGAGGTCTGCACCCAGGCAGTCCTCACCCAAGCGTGGAAACAGGGAAGGAATGTTGATTGGGTACATTATTGGAAACTGTTCGGCATGTGTGTTGAGATCCCACTGCACATCAAGCTGTCAGTTCCAACCATCTTTCAGGCTCAAGGAAGGACCCCTTTATTCTGACTCTCCTTATTCCTTGGCTGGCATTCTACTCTTTATCTTGCACTGGTGGCTTGGAGGGGGTATGGGGTAGATTCACACCACAGCAGGAAGCAGAGGCAGGTGAGGAATGTAGCTTCCTGCTCTGCCACATCCTTGAGTTTTGCCTTTATGCCCTATTTCTAAAAAAGTCAAGAGGCCAGAGGCTGATTCTAGTCATCTCTTCCCCCAAATGCAGCGCTGCATAAAACATTGTTTATAAGCTTTGAAACATCATCAATTTCAAGACTAAGAAGTAGGCTTCTCTTTTTTAGTTTTTAAAAAATATTTTAAAATTGTCAGTGGACCTTTATTTTATTTATTTATATGTGGTGCTGAGAAGTCAAGGTGAAGGTGATCCAAGCTGGTCCAGCCCCATATCTGGGCAGTGACATTTCACCATGGAGAGAGGAGCGTGGGCTTTGGCAGTCATTGATGACAGCACTCTGTGTGCTGAGCTGCAATCTGTTCAAGCCTCCCTTCTGAACTATATGTCTGACTTTGCCTTTCAGAGTGGTGGTGAGGTTGACATGACTATGCAGGCACTCAGTACTCACGTGAGACACTTCCATTTTTGACCCAGTTGTACTTGACACTTTGAGGCACAGATGTGTCCATGGTTCTCAGGAGTTGGCTTCCTCTGGCTAGATGCTTTTTCAGTTCAACCCACTGAGTGAGTGTCCCCCAAAGAAGATGGATGTTGAGTGGTGTCACTTTATCTTCTCTAAGCACCTGCTGCTGAGAGTGCTTCCCATGACTCTGTGATGAGGGACACAAGTCTGACTGGGAGCAGGAGACTTCAGGGAGACCACTCAAGAATGGCATTTCCAGTTTAAGTGTGCCCAGTAATCCTTCAGATGCCTGAAGTGTCGGTGCTGTATCTGCAGTCTGGCTCGAGGCCTGGCACACACCACAAACTCCTGATTTCCTTACTAGGCAGGTTTAGAATTCATTGTACAAGAACTCATTACTTAATTTTGTGACACCCTAAAGAGTCTTCAGTTATCTTAAGGATGTATTCACATTCTGTAAACCAAAGTTTGTTTGACTCTTTCTTAAGAGGTCAGAGGGTGGGGAAAATCCATGTCTTTCAGCAGAAGGAGGTTGATGCTATTGCAAAGCTTGGTCTCCATTTCCACATGCACGAATTGAGGCTTGAACTAGATGTTGGACTTTTTTTTTTAGTTGTAGATGGACACAATACATTTATTTTGTTTATTTATTTTTATGTGGCGCTAAGGATCGAACCCAGTGCCTCACACTTGCTAGGCAAGCGCTCTACCACTGTGCCACAACCCCAGCCCCATACATGTTGGGACTTTTTGAGGTGAAAGAGATCAGAGCAGCTGTCTAATTTAGCTTTCTCTCTCTCTCTCAACAAGACCCTTTGGAAGCCATTTGGGCATATTTGTCATAGTGCCCATTCTTCTCTTTTCAAGTTTAGAGGTCTTTGGTATTTTATGAGAGGATATTATTGCCATTAGAAGTTCTCCGGAAACTCAGTGTTCAGTTATCCCAGGAACTTCCACAAGAAGGCTGTAGGCTGCGGTGACTGGGAATACAGGTTTTGTAGTCACACTGACCTGATGGGAAAGTTACTGGATTTCCTAGGAAAATTCAGTGGGGTTCTTAAGAACATCCACACCCACAGATAAGTTGTGAACCTGAGGGAAGTAATACATGTAAAAGAACTTTGGGTCTGGTGCATAATAGTATTCAGTTGGCAGGAGCTAAATTTTTTAGCCAACTCTGATTGATAGAACATACCTGCATCATCTTGTTTGGACCTGAGAAGGTCAAGAAATATGAGATTAAAACTTGTCTGGCTGCTAGAACTGTGTTGATGGCTGTATGTGATTGGGAGGCACTTCTTCACGGATTCCCTCTTAGTTCCATTTCCCCCTCTTTACAACAGTTTACTTGAAGTCTTGGCTTTACTGAAGAACATGCTGTTTAGTTAGTTTTGACCGGGAAATTTGGCAGAATTGGTGGAAGAACATTGTTTAAACACAGATGGTTGCCTTTGGTTATTTCTGCTCTAGAGCTAACCTTTTATTTTTTATTTTTTTAAATATTTTGTTTTAGTTGTAGATGAACACAATATCTTTATTTATTTTATGTGGTGCCGAGGATCGAACCCAGTGCCCCACGCATGCGAGGCAAGCACTCAACCGCTGAGCCACAACCCCAGCCCCTAGAGCTAACCTTTTAAATGTTAGGGAAGTTTTCAGGGAGGGAATTGCTTGAAGGGTCTGCTTGCTACAATGTGTAACAACAGAAAGACTCAGCCCTTCTCTTTGCTTTATAAGAACTCTCCTTTATTGGATGACCACTGTGTACAGGTACTGAGCCACTTCCATACTTCATATCATTTAACCCTTGTGACTGTCTTGTGACCAGGTCATCACATCACAGAGGTGGTGATGGCACATTATTTGACTCACTTCACAGAACTTGTCAGAATTCTGACTCAGGTCTGTTAGACTTCAAAGCTTAAGTTTTTCTTTCTTTCTTTTTTCTTGGGGTGGAGGGGGTGTTTGGTGGTTCTGCACATTGAACCCAGCAGTACTTTACCACTGAGCCACATCTCTAGCCCTTTTTATTTTTTGAAACATGGTCTAAGTTGCTGAGGCTGGCCTTGAACTTGTGATCTTCCTGTCTCAGTCTCCCAAGTGGCTGGGATTACTGGTGTGCACCACCATGCCTGATTCAAAGTTTAAATTCTTTATGATATACTTTACACAAGTAGAATGTGCTAGACAGTCTAGATTGCTTAAATTATTTTCTGTAAGATGGATCATATATCACTAACTTTGTTTTGCTTATTTCTTTGGTAAAAAGTCAAAAATCAGAGCCTATTTGACTTAGGGGCCACATCACAGGTTTTGGCCAGCAGTGTGCACATCACAGTGGGCAGGGCCAGGCCTCGTAGCTAGTGCATTTCTTCTCCAGGACGCTGCTGTCCTCCATGCTGAACCACTCAGCAGGGTGTGTGAAGGTGGACTTCTCTTTGCCTTTCGTTTGTCCTCTGAAGTATTACCAACCAGCAGCCCAGAAATGGGCTTGCTCTTTTTTTTAGTGTGCATTTTGTTCTCTCTCTCTCCCTTGTTTTTTTCTTCTTATTTTGTTACTGGGGATTGAATCCAGGGGCATTTTTACCATTGAGCTACATCCCCAGCCCTTTTCTTTTTCTTTCTTTCTTTTTTTTGGTACTGGGGATTGAACTCAGGGGCACTCAACCACTGAGCCACACCCCCAGCCCTATTTCGTGTTTTATGTAGAGACAGGGTCTCACTGAGTTGCTTAGCGCCTCACCATTGCTGAGGCTGGCTTTGAACTTGTGATTCTCCTGTCTCAGCCTCCCAGAGTGCTGGAATTATAGGCATGCGCCACCACACCTAGCTCCTTTTCTTTTTTATTTTGAGTCAGGGTCTCACTAAGTTGCTGAGGCTGGCTTGAATTTGTAATCCTCCTGTCTTGGCGTCCAAGTCACTGGGATTGTAGTTGTGCACCACCACACCTGGTGTGCTACTCATTTGCACAAGATATTCTCAAAGAATCTCAGACTAAATTGGGCATGGTGGTGGTGCCTGTAATCCAAGATACTCAGGAGGATCGCAAATTGAAGGCCTTGGCAACTTAGCAAGACCCCATCTCAAAATTTTTAAAAATTGAGCTAGGGTTGTGGCTCAATGGTAGAGTGCTTCCCTAGCATACATTAGTCCCTGGGTTTGATGCCCAACACTGGGGAAAAATAATTTTTTAAATTAAATTGGAAAAAAAAAAAAAAGCTGACATTATACTCAGTGGTAAAGCACCTCTGGTTTAATAACCAGTACTTGGCAGAGGCCAGTGGTGATGGGGAAGAATCTCAGACTAAACAGGAAGTGACTCGTTCCCTTATAAAGGGTACTAAAAGGAATGAGGACCAGCAGGAGAAGGAGAGAAGGAAAGGGAAAGGTTGACTGATGACCTGGCAATTAGTTGTCTCCTTCAGTGGGTTTTATGTAAAAATCCCTAACTAGGTTTATAGCCTGTATACATTTCTAAGTAAATCTGCCCTTCTATATTGATCTCATCAACTTGGAAATGAAACCAAATTGCTGCAGACACACCTGGATGTGTTTACCTTGATCCTATTTGGTTGCCCTCCTCTTTTTAGTAGATGTTTTAACAGAAGGTTAAGTACATTTCTATGGCTTTAGGAAGTTTACCATTTGTGCAGAGCAGTGTCCCACCCTCATATGAGCTTTAAAATGAAAGGGTTGAATAATTTTGGAGCAGAATATCTCAGTATTAATAGTGTTAATGAGCATAGATTTTGAACAGACCTTCCTGGCTTTGAGTCCCAAGCACTGCCACTTACTCCTTTTTTTTTTAAATTGTTTGTGGATCTTTATTTTATGTATTTATATGCAGTGCTGAGAAACGAACCCAGTGCCTCACACATGCTAGGCAAGCACTCTACCACTGAGCCACCACCCCAGCCCCTGCCACTTACTCTTTATGTTATTTGGACACCCGAAGCTTTTCCTTTGTAAAATGGAATCTTGTGAGGTTTAAAAATAAAAATTGGAACTTGTGTGGTACATAGTAAGTTCTCAAATAGTTGCTTTTGTTGCTGCTACTGCTACTACTTCATAAGGAAGATGACTTTGGGGAAAGAATAGACAATTACATTACTTGTTTTATTAGTCGGTTTTACCATTTTCTAATATGGAAACCACTGGGAGTTCACCCTAGACTAATGTATCAAAGGGAATTCTTATTTGGAGGTGTCAGCCCTAGCAGAGTGTATGCTTTATGTCTTTCCTGAAAAGAGAAAATTATTAGCTGGGCATGGTGGCGCATGCCTGTAATCCCAGCAGCTCGAGAGGCTGAGTCAGGAGGATCATGAGTTCAAAGCCAGCCTCAGCAAAAAGCAAGGCTCTAAGCAACTCAGTGAGACCCTGGCTCAAAATAAAATACAAAATAGGGCTGGGGATATGGCTCAGTGGCTGAGTGCCCCTGAGTTCAATCCCCAGTACCAAAAAAAGGAAATTATTAGTTTTCCTATCTAGCTTTTAGCTTTTGAAGGTTTTAGCCATCTCTGAGTACATAACAATTTTATTCATGTGGAGTATTTGGAAAACTTCCTGTTTACTCCAGTCCATCCCTGATAAAGGATGTGGATAGTCATATTTTGTTATTTTATTAAATAAACTTGGCTTGCTTCTTATAAATATCTTTGTTCTAATGAAGTGGTCTCAACACTCAAGGTGTGACTGTATGGCAACTTTTTGCATCTTGTCTAGTATTAGTAGGCCAGAAAATGCAAAATTAGTGAGATGAGCAAGTGGGTCTTTTTATCTTACTTGAAATCTTTCCATCAGTTTCGACCCTACTGTGCATTCCTCTCTAGACGCCTTCCTGATATATGACAATACTCACTCTATTTTTGTGCTTCCTTTTTCTTCAACAGAAACCAAAGCCCAAACCTCGACCATCCATCACGAAGGCAACCTGGGAGAGTAACTACTTTGGGGTGCCCTTAACAACTGTTGTAACTCCAGAGAAGCCAATCCCCATTTTTATTGAAAGATGCATTGAATACATTGAAGCCACAGGTGAGTCTGACCTTGCAGCATACGGGGCCTTTCACTGTCTACAGGAAACTTTCTTGAGAGCTAGGCCTTCTGGAGTTTCTGGAAGCTGTGTTGGTTTTGTATGAGATGCTCTTAGAGAAAGAGCTCAGCATTCTGACAGCTGTCAGACTTTGGGTTCTCCATTTTCATGCAGCTGAGAAGCTGTTTTGTGGCGTTTATTAAACTTCTCAGTATGTGGGAGCCTTTTTGTCTTCAGGACTGCAGTTGTAGTAGTTTAGGTCTCTCTGGCCAGCTTTCAACCAGCCAGAATATATATATATATATATGCACTGCTTGTCACTTGCCTGGCTGTGTCCTCTATAGATCTGTAAGCTCCTTCAGGGAAAGGAAAGGGTCATATTTGTCATCATGTTCTCCATGCTATACTGGACACATAATACATTTGTTTCATGCATAGTTGTGAGTCTTACAGACCCTGGCATTGTTGAACAAGTACCTGAGAATTGTGTATCGATAGGATGTTTTTTCAGAAGTAAGAAAACAGAATGCTTGGATATCTTATGCTCCTGCAGCTGAATTTCAGCCACTTACACAACTCAGAGTTATCACAAATGCAAACTGTCTTAAAACTTTTTGCAGTGTTCTTGAAATGACAAGCTTTTAGTTGTGTTAAAACAATATGTTTAGATCTCCCGTGTTTCTCTTTGGTCTCTGTTTTCACACAATTTGTTCCCTGATTTTCTCCTGGCTGCTTTCAAAGCTGGGGACCTTTGAGGAAAATGTGACGTAGTGGGCACATGCTGATGTGGGTTCCTGAGCATCAATACTTGAACACAAACTGGGTGTCATGGCACACGCCTATAATCCCAGTGACTTGGTAGGCTGAGGCAGGAGTGTCGTAAGTCCAAAGCCAGCCGCAGCAACTTAGCAAGTCCTGTCTTAAAATAAAAGATAAAAAGGGCTGGTTAAGTACCCCTAGGTTCAAAAGTTGAGCTCAAAAAATATAAGTTTGTCTTAATTTGAAATAGGTAGGTACTTCTCCCTCGATGTTCTTTCTAATGCCAGTGTTTTCTGTAATGATATGAAGTATCGTGTGGTATAGGTAGCCACCAGCCTCTGCCCATCATTTTAGCAACAGCCTGTGAAGCTGAAGTGACAGTATTAATATTTGCTTAGGAAGTGGTAAATTGAGGAAAATAGCTTTCAAGTTGAAGTTCACCAAAGCCTTTGTGGTTATTTTGACGGTTTTCTATGTGACAAGCACCTAGGGTTGAATCTCAGTAAGCATAACTACATAATCATAAGCAGATCTGCAGCCTTGCTTAGTCCATTCTGTGCCCAAAACTTT
The DNA here is from genome assembly GCA_004024805.1 of Geosciurus inauris. Taxonomy (NCBI): domain Eukaryota; kingdom Metazoa; phylum Chordata; class Mammalia; order Rodentia; family Sciuridae; genus Geosciurus; species Geosciurus inauris. The sequence goes on from PVHX01006405.1 coordinate 56,464, forward strand.
CTCAGTGTCCATCCCTTAACACTGGTTTCATGTCAGTTTCTTCCTGGCACCTTCCACTCAGACAAGGAGAAAATCTTCAGAAAGCAAGTTCGAGTGGTCGAAGCCACTCCTTGTTGAACTGCACTTTAGAGATTGGGTCATTTTCATGGGGGGAGGTAGGATACCTTTTTTCCTTTAACTTTTTTGTTTTGAAATAATTGATAACTGTACAAATTGTAAGTTATAAAAACTCCCAACTTGCCTAAATGTTAATTTTACCACATCTGCTATGTCATCCTTTCTCTGTATGTCTCTTTTTTTTATATTTCTCTCTATAAAATGTTGAAAGTCGGGGCTGGGATTGTAGCTCAGCGGTAGAGCGCTTGCCTCGCATGCGTGAGGCCCTGGGTTCGATCCTCAGCACCACATACAAAGCAATAAAATAAAGACATTGTGTCCATCTACAACTAAAAAAAATTTTTTTTTTTTTTAAATGTTGAAAGTCACAAATATGATGCACCTTTCCTTCTAAATACTTGAGTGGATATTCCTGAAAATATTCTCTTACTGAATTACCAAGAAAGTTATCAACTTTGGAAATTTCACATTAATTCAGTACTAATCTTGTCTATAATCTTTAGATATTTTCATTTCATTAATAATATCTTTCATAGCAGCATACACAAATTATTTTGCTTGAAGACCTAATCCTGACCCTCATGTTACATGTAGTTGTTAAATCTCTTTAGTCTCTAATCTGGAGCAGTTTTTTTTTTTTTTTTGGTTTGTTTTTCATGACTGTGATCATTTTAAAGAATTCTGGTCAGTTCTTTTGTAGATGTCCTTCAACTTTGCTTTGTTTTGTTTCATTTAGATGTTTCCTCATGATTAAATTTGGTTTTGTGCTTTGGACAGGAACAGCAGGCAGCGATGCTGTGTCCTTCTCAGCACATCACATCGGGAGGTATGTGATGTGGCTTTTCCCATCACTAAAGCTGTTCGCTTCGATCAGTTGAGGAAGGTGGTGCCTCCAGGCTGCTGTACTGGATAGCTGCTCATTTCCCCTTTGATCTCAATGCGTATTTGTAGGGAGCTGCTTAGAGACTGTATAAGTAGTAGTTTCTCCTAATACTGTCACCCACTAGTTTGATTTGCTCTTTTTTGAGGGGGAGGGAGGTGCTGGGAATGGAACCCAGGGCCTCCCACATGCTAGGCAAGCACTCTGCTACTAAGTTCCACCCCCAGCCTGACCCACTAGTTTGAGTATCCAACCGTGACTTGCCTGGAACAATGATCACCAGAGTTTTTCAAATTCCTGCATTGATTAGCAGGTATTCTGTCAAGAAGAACGCATACTTCCCATGGGGAGCCTTTGAACCTCCTCAAGCAGCTTGTGGCAGTGGCATGGGATACTGTGCTCCCCACATGCCTTCTAGCTGAGTGTGCTGGTGGGTTAACCTGCCTTGCCTGCCTGACTTCTCCAATTTTCAGCTCAGCACAATTAGATCTGTGCTGCGTCTGATGAGATGACACCTCCCTCTCCCTGCTGTTCTAGTTGTGAATCCTTTCGGCCCTAAAGATCTGTCCCATCCTGCCCTCAGTCCACCTCCAGCCGCCCACCAAGCTGTTCCTCTTAAAGCCCAGCTAGGCTCCATGGATGGTGGCACAGGCCCATAATCCCAGCAACTCAGGGAGCTAAGGCAGGGGATCGCAAGTTTGAAGCCCGCCTCCGCAACTTATTGAGGCTCTAAGCAACTTAGCGAGACCCTGTCTCAAAATAAAAAAGGTCTGGGGATGTGGATCAGTGGTTAAGTGACCCTGGGTTCAGTCCTTGGTACAAAAGAAAGCCCAGCTGGATTGTATCACTGCCCCAAAATGCTTGGAGCATCAAGGTCATCTCAGACTTATCTGACCAAGCCCCAAGTGTGTCACGTCTACTTTTCATCTCGTGACTTTTCCCTCCACTTCACTTCTGCTGTCCATCATCACTCCCTTAGTCCAGGTGCACGCCATGCTCCTGCCCCTCCAGCCCACTCCATGACTGTTAGCCTGCATTTCAAATAAGACATTGTTTTGTGATCATATTCCTCAGTTGTTAAATACTCTGTGAAAACATATTCTCCCTCACCCTCCCTCACCCCCGACCCCCAGCACTGGGGATTGAACCCAGGAGCAATCTGTCAGCCCTTATTTTTTATGTTGAGACAGGGTCTTGCAGTTGCCCAGGCTATCCTTGAACTTGCCATCCTCCTGCCATAGCCTCCCATGTAACTAGGAGTACATGTGTGCACCACTGCTCCCAGGCAAGCGTGGCTTTTTTTTTTTCCCCTAAGCTGTTGATGGATCTTTGTTTGTTTTTATTTTTATGCAGTGCTGAGAATCCAACCCAGTGCCTCACATGTAAGACAAGCACTCTGCCACTGAGCCACAACCCCAGCCCAAGCATGACCTTTTTAAACAAAATTATTTACTTTAATTGGCAAATAAAAATTAAATACATTTATCTTGTACAACTTCTTTGAAAATATGGAAAACCTGACTGCTTTATGCATTGCTGTGTAATGTTACGTGACTATAGCACAAGGACTGGAGCGTAACTCAGTGGTGGAGTGCTTGCCTGGCACGCAGGAGGCCTTGGCTATGTCCATTGCCATTACTGCCCCAACAAAAGTGACTGTAGCACAGATTGTTTAACCATGTAGCATTTTCTCTTGTTTTTTGGTTCCGGGGATTGAACTCAGGGGTACTTGACCACTGAGTCACATCCCCAGCCCTATTTTGTGTTTTATGTAGAGACAGGGTCTCACTGAGTTGCTTAGCGCCTTGCTGTTGCTGAGGCTGGCTTTGAACTCGCGATCCTCCTGTCTCAGCCTCCCTAAGTGCTGGGATTACAGGCTTGAGCCACCATGCCCAGCTCGCATTTTCTCTTGATATACTAAAATTAAGAAGCAGCATAGCTAAGAGAGGCCTTCTGAAGTAGTGACAGTGTCTGATTTGCAGTCCAGCCTGGGTTAGAATCTTTGCTCTGCTGTCTGCTCATCTGTGGAACAAGGTGATGACAGGCCCTGCATCAAGGGGCCACAAGGGCTTGGAGAGACCCACACACAGGGTGCATGTCATGGCACCTGGCCCAAAGAAGTGCTCTCAGTGAGCCGATTATCACTGTTAGCTTCATCAGCAGTATTCCCGGTCTCCCTTCCCTCCATTTGAACTTCTGACATCATCAAGTTTGAACACTCGTGACTTTTCTTTTTCCCCAAATTTTCAGTTCCTACTAAAAAGTTGTTAAGAGTTGTACAGGGTCACCTAGTATTCAGGTGGTTAATGTTTCTCCACCATTGTCATTTTCTCCTCCTCATTTTTATTGTCATTAAACTGTTTAAAGCAAAATGCAGGTGCCATGTCACCTGACTGTTAAAATCCTCAGCATGTATCCCTAAACTTAAAATACCCTCCTAACAGCACTAACATTATCACTTTAAAAAAAAATTTTTTTTTAGTTGTTGGTGGACTTTTATTTTATTTATTTATATGTGGTCCTGAGAATTGAACCCAGTGCCTCGTGTGTGATAGGCAAGCACTCTACCACTGAGCCCCAACCCCAGCCCTAACATCATCACTTTTAAGATTGTTATCCGTGGGCTTAGGGTGTGGCTCAGTGGTAGAGAACTTGCCTGGCATGCACAATGCCCTGGTTCTATCCATAGCACCCCCCCCCCCAAAGAGTGTGCTCGCATATATATGTGTCTGTGTGTATGTGTGCATATGCCTTGATTTAATAGTTCATTGCATGTATAGCTCATGATTAAGTTTGTTCATTTGGCTTAAATCTGTCTGGCATGGCTGAGCTATTCATTTCAGGATCTAATCAATATGCACAGTGTATCTTGGTTATTGCCTCTCTAGTCCTTTAGTCAGTCCTCCCTGCCTTCAAACACACACACACCACACACACACACGAAGACCTTTTCTGAAGAGTCTAGACTAGTTGTAGAGTAGAATGTTCCTTTAGTGCATTGTCTGAATCTGTCCATCCTCCTCAGACCCCCTCTAGCACCATCCATGGCTACCTCAGAGTGTGGCCCAGCTGAGCTCCCAAGGTATAGTGGACATAGGGCTGCTGTCTTCCTCTCAGGAATTGTGTGATGGTGTTTTCCTGAGTTCTAGCTGACTTATAGCTGGCTTATACTTGACTTTTCTTAGAGAAAGCAGGCCTCCTGTCCATCTTTCTCTCTCATTGCTGGTAGAATTGCCATAAGACTGCACAATTTCACATTGAAAGTTCAGGCAGGTACTCCTGGCCAAATTGGAGAGGACATTCCCAGTGAACCTTGTCTAGCAGACCTGGTTCAAGCAGTACAGAGTCAGAAGTCATCACATCTTTGTTTTTGTGTCTGTCTCCTACACCTTGGCACTTGGACGCTTGTCCTGGCAAATACAACGTTGCATCATCCCTTTTGAGGGCAGGCTTGAGAGATGACACTCTGGCTGGTAGCAGTGGGAAGAACACTCAATCCTTAGGGCCTCAGGTGCTGCCATCCACCTCTCAGCACAGCCAGTGGAAGTGTAGGAAACAGAAAAAAAAGAAAGAAATCTCACAGTGGAGAGGAAGGTGGCTTAACTGTTTACAAATTAGGATGACTTGAGCCATGCCATCATTTTAGAAACATTTGTTTCTAATTATAAGAGTAATATACTCACTACAAAGCAAATTAACCGGCAAAGGTATGTATAACAGAAAGTGAGCATGGCTTAGAATTCCAGCCTCCAGATGTGATTAATAGTTGGATTATGCCTTCAGCCACTAATAGTGCCCCAGAAGGTTTGAAAGCATGAGATCATGTCCATACCATTCTGCAGTTTGTTGTTTATCTATTTTTGGACAGGGTCTCACTGAGTTGCCCAGGCTGGCCTTAAACTTGAGATCTTCCTGCCTCAGCCTGCCTGGTCTCTAGAATTGCAGGCACATGCCCAGCTGTTTGTTTAAACTTAACATTACATTCCCTGAACAGCATCTTCTCAATTCCATCTCCAAGTAAACTGAATTATAGATTGGGGTGGGGGGTGTTGGGTATCAAACCCATGGTCTTGCTTACACTAAGCGCATGCTCTATCACTGAGTCATACTCTCAACCCTGTGCTGTATGTTTTGATTAGAGAAGCAGCAGGAGTTAGTATCAGATGGAAGTTCTGGGAGTATGCGGCAGAGAAACTTTGTTTTCAGAGGAGGGGCATGTGACATATCCCTGCAACTACCATGCTCCTCCCACTCCCGCTAAAAGGAAAACACAAGAAAAAGAATCATGGCTTTCTCACCATAAAATTTGCTGCTCCTGCTGGATACGGTCGTGCACACCCATAGTCCCAGCAACTTGGGGGGCCAGGGCAGGAGAATCTCAGCAATTTAGGGAGACCCTGTGTCAAAAAATAAAAAGAGGGGTTGGGGTTGTAGCTCAGTGGTAGAGTGCTCGTCTTGCACATGTAAAGCACTGGGTTCAATCCTCAGCACCACATAAAAATAATAAAGATATTGTGTCCATTTACAACTGAAAAATAATATTAAAAAATAAATAAATAAAAATAAAAAGAAGCCAGGCACGGTGGCGCAAGCCTATAATCCCAGCAGTTAGGGAGGCTGAGACAGGAGAATCGCAAGTTCAAAGCCAGCCTCAGCAATGGCGAGGCGCTAAGCAACTCAGTGAGACCCTGTCTCTACATAAAACACAAAATAGGACTGGGGATGTGGCTCAGTGGTTGAGTGCCCCTGAGTTCAATCTCCAGTACCAAAAAAATAAAAATAAAAAATAAATAAAAAGAGTTAGAGATGTAACTCATTGGTATAGCACCCCTGGGTTCAATCCCTAGTACTGAAGGAATTTTTTTTTTTTCTTTTTCTTTCTTTCTCTGTTTTTTTGTTTTTTTGTTTTTTTTTTTTTTAATGGGGAGGGCATTCCTGGTATTTGTAACCCAGGTCCTAGTTGAGGTTCTTCCCTTTACTTTTTTCCTTCTCAAATTAGTTTACAACATTGTGGGTGCAGATTGGTTCTGGTTTGCACTTGTCTTTTTCCCTGAGATTTGTGACAGGTTCATTTACCTGTGTTTCATATTTCTTGAATAGGAATGTGTTTGAGCAGTCACCAGTAGGTAGAACAGCTTTCAGATTGATCTGCAGATGGTTTTAGGCCAGCCCAGGTTTGGGGACAACCTCTGAACTTGCTGGGCTAATAGGGTAGAGGGTATTAGATTTTCACTCTCTCGGCTCCGGTTATATGGAAAGGTTAGAAGAGGGCATGTCACTACCACAGCTGCTCAGGGACCTCCACGAGAGCAGTGGCAGGGTAGGGGAAGCCTGGGAGTCAGAAAGACTTTTTATTTCTGCCTCAGAAAATTTTTTTTCCTTTTTCTTTCCATTTCCATCTACATGGAAAATTGGTTGAGGCCATAAAGTCATTGCTCCCTTCAAGAGAAGTGTGACTTCTAAGTTATAGAACATTGGCCAAGCTAGTGTAAGCTCTCTGATACATGTCAAGAAGTAGGAATATTGGATTCTGTGCAGTCTGTTTCAGTGGCATGGGGTGAAGGATTACTTTTAGAGCCAGTTCACCATTCTCCTAAGCATACTTGATTAGGATAAAGTTCATTGTCTTTACACCTCCTGGTGGTCATACACTAAGGTCTTAAAGCCTAGGCCTCAGCCAGGCGTGGTGGCACACACCTTTACATAATCCTAGCTACTTGGGAGACTGAGGCAGGAGGATCACGAGTTTAAGGTCAGCCTTGGCAACTTAGACCCTACCTCAAAATACCCTGGGGATGTGACTTAATGGTAGAGCATCCCTAGGTTCAATTTCCAGTACCACAAAATTAATCACTAAAGCTGAGGTCTCGAGCCAAATGTGAGTCAGGGTTTCCTGCCGTTCAGGAGGCCCAGGGCTTGGTGCGCTGCTTGTCCTGGCCTTCTTATACTTGTCCCTGCACCGTAGCCTCTCCTCAGCCTCACTTTGTAACCTTTGAAAAATCTCATCGTCTAGACTTGGTTTCTTTGAGTGATGTGGGAGACAAAGCCTCTTTTTTCCTCTTTAAATAACTTTTTATCTTTTTTCTTTTGGACTGGTCAACAGTGACAAAAACGATTTCTTGTGCAGCTAGTTCTTCCTTAGCTTCTTTGCTTACTGAGAGGCAGCCATTACCCACCCTTCTAGTGAGTGCTGAAGGGCTGAGAAGGGGAACTGTTCTACAGAGAAGCCGTTTCATTGGGCGGAAGGCGCCTGTTTGATATCTTAAATTATCATGTGTTCAGACCATTCTGTATGACTACCTGGTAGGACAGTTTTTGTTAGGGCATCATAATTTAGTCAGTCTCCATGGAGTATAAACCTTCCTAAAGTCAAGGAAGACTGGCAGCTGTTGAAGATAATAATGCTAAAGATGCTTTGCCAGTACATGCACTTGCCTCAATTTCTATTTCTTTTTTTTTTTTAATATTTATTTTTTAGTTGTAGGCGGACAGAACATCTTTATTTTCTTTTTATGTGGTGCTGAGGATCAAACCCAGTGCCTCACGCGTGCTAGGCGAGCATGCTACCACTGAGCCACAACCCCAGCCCCTCAATTTTTATTTCTTAAACATTTGTGGAGTGTTGCTGTAATCTAACATTGTTTTCATTTCATAAGAGATTGTTCTATTGCTTTAAGAACCCAGGTGTGGTGGGAAGCTGTCTCTTGGGAGGGCATCAGGGAATATCGTTTTTGTGTTGTTTTGTTGTTGTTGTTTGCATTTTTGTCACTCCCTGGAGGACCCCAGTGTCACTGACGTGCAGTTAGACTCACTGGAAAGAAGGTGGCAGCATTTATTACCCACCCCCTTCCCCACTGTACTCTCTAAAGGAATCCTCCACAAAATCTGGTGACAGAACCAGACCTCTGCCTCTCAGGGCGGTACCGGCTTGGGGCACAGCAGTAAAGCTGAAGCATGTTTGTTTTCAAAAGCCCTTTGCTGGGACACCTAAAATTGCGTCAGGCAATCCTGCCATGGGTGTTAGTGCCAGCACTTAGCAGGCTGCAATTCAATGGTACTTTTTAGATTCGTTTCCAGGGGCACTGCCCCTTGATAATCAGTCACGCTTGACCCCTCATCCCCAGTTGAGTGTGGAAGTTCCAGATACAAGACCAGGTGGTTGTAAGAAGGCAGACTTCCTGATTTCATTAACAAGTCTAAGAATAATTAGCTTACTATCTTTTTGTGTGTAGGGGGATGGCATATTTCATTCATTCAACTAGTATTTATTAAATGTTTTTGTTAATTAAGTGTCTGCTATGTGCTGGGCGCTGCGTCGAGCTTATGTTGCCCTTATGATGTGTGGGGTGGGAGAGATGAGCATAATCACACAAGTGCATGATCAGTCAGGCGGGGAGCATTATTGGATTTTAAAATCATTGGGGAATAAAGTGACTGATAGGACCAAGTGTTAGTAAAGAGATGAAGCAGTTAGCATCCCCATAGACAATGCTGAGGGAACTATAAAAAAAGCGTAGGATCTCTTTAGAAAACTCTTTGGCAGTTTATTAAAAAGTTAAGCAGCTTGGTGCTGTGATACACACCTGTGATCCCAGTGGCTTGGGAGACTGAGGCAAGAGGATCACAAGTTCAAAGCCAGCCTTGGCAACTTGACAGACCCTGAACAACTGTAGCAAAGCCCTGTCTCAAAATAAAATTAAAAAAAAAAAAAGACTGGGCTTAGTGATTAAAGCACCCCTGGGTTCAATCCCCAGTACCAAAATGAAGTTAAACATACAGTTGCCCTCCTCTTCTAGGTGTTTGCCTGAGAGAAATTAAAACTTACGTTCACACAGACTTACTATACTCAGCTGTTTCTAACTACTTTATTTCCAAGAGCCCCAAACTGGAAACCAGCCAAAGTCCAGGTGAATAAACAAACTGTTCAATTTTCCAATAGAGTACTATTACCCAAAGATCCAGAGGAGTTAAGTACTGTCACTTACCAGCAACATGGCAAGGCCTCAGTCATTCTGCTAGAGCAACAGAAACCAGGCGCACACATACAAATGAAAACTACTATCTGTAGTGTCCAGAAGCAGACCAGCGGTGATCTGGAAGCTGGGGCTCTAAGAAGAATTGATTGGAAGGGGGGCCAAGGAAACTTTGAGGGTGATTGTAGTATTCCCTGTCTTTTATTGTTTGTTTGTTTTTGGTACTGGGGATTGAACTCAGGGGTACTCGCTCACTAAGCCACATCCCCAGCCCTATTTTGTGTTTTATTTAGAGACAGGGTCTCACTGAGTTGCTTAGAGCCTCACTAAATTGCTGTGGCTGGCTTTGAACTCATGATCCTCCTGCCTCAGCCTCTGAGTGGCTGAGATTACAGGCTTGCCCCACTGCACCCGGCTGTAGTATTCTGTCTTGATTGTGGTGATGCTTTCTCTTATGTATGTGTTTCAAAATTATCAAGTTGTGAACTTTAGACAGTCTGCTTCCTGAGTCATGGAAAATTCTAGACCAATACTTGTTCAGGATTTATTTATTTATTACCATAAATCAATATTTATTGCCATAAATATAAATAGATGGCACCAGGGGTGCTTAAAAATTTATATGCACACACAAATGCAACCCAGGGATGCCTACCTCTGAGCTACATTTCCAGCTCGTTTTATTTTGAGACGGGTCTGGCTAAGTTGTCCCTGCTAACCTAATTTGCATTTCTCCTGCCTCAGCCTCCTGAGTCACAGGCCTGTGCTGCTGCATCAGCTCCACAGGCAGTTTCAGACATTTCTTATGAAAGGATAACATACATTTAAAAAAGTACGCCCATCATTAAGTACAACCAATGAATATCCATAGCCTGAACACACCTGTGCAGCCAGTTTCCAGATAAGAGCAGAAGATGGCTGACCTCTTAATGCCCCCTTGTGGTTTCTTTCCTCAGCAAGGATGACCAGTATCCTGGCTTCTAATAGTATAGAAAAATTGTGTCTGCTTTCGTCCTTTTGAAAGAGGAACCATACCAAATGCACATTTTTTGTGTCTATCTTCTTAATATTGTGAGACTCATCCATAAATCCACCCGTGGTTGTATAATTTTACATTCTCATTGCTGTAATACAGTCCTGTATGAATATTCCACGATTTATTTATTCCTCCTCCTTGCAGGGATATTTGGGTACTTTCCAGTTTGGGGCAGTTATGAGTGGTGCTGCTATGAATACTCGGGTACATAAATGTTGGTGCACATATGTGTATGCTTGTGTTGGTGTACACCTAGAAGAGAGACAGTCTTGAATGATTCATTTTAGCATGTTGAACTCGGTGATTTAAAAGATATCCTCGGGTGCATGTCAGTGCATGGAGGAGGAGTCTATGAGGCCAAGAGATGGAGCCGTTGGGGGATCTTCGCTCCTAGCCGTGGCTTCGTGGGTCTGTATTGTTAGGACTGACCCGGTGGTCCTGGCAAGGCAGGGATAGCTACGCCAGGAGGCCCGCACATCTGTTCAGCAGTGGGATCCTCCCACCTCAGAGGCTCCGGCTGCATCTGCACACCATGAGGTGTGGCTCTGCTCTGCTGGAGCTCTGTGGCCTGCATACATCTGGTCACCCTGGGCTCTTACTTGGCAGCCAGGGTAGGGGATTGCTCTCTGTTTAAATGTTGGTCATTTGAGACACAGATAAGTAGCTCTTTTAGAGACACCACACAATGAGACAGACATTCATCAAAACTCCAAAATGAAAAATTGTGAGCCCTGTGAGCAGTTTGTGTGGAGAGGAAGGAACAGTGAGTCTGGAAGTAAGTTCTTACCCCAGTGGCTCTTCAGGGCCAGGATGGGGCTCTGCAGCCAGGGCTTGTGGGCTTTTGCTGCCTATGAGCTTGTCTGTGTGGTTTGAAGGTCAGAGGTGACCCCAGCTCCTTAGCTGCAAATGGAAGCCCTCTAGAAAAATGGCTTTTGACAGAATACTTAGGAGTGTGACCTTCCTCCTGGTGCAGCTCATTTGCTTGGGTAAATGTGCAGAGTGCTTTCTGAGTGGCAGATTTAAATTTCACCATTAATTGATGGGAGCATCTTTAGGGAAAAAGACATGCCATTAGATCAGAGACCTTTGGGAGACAGCCTTGCAACAAACATGTCCAGGGCAGACTTAGAACAGCAGTTGGCTCGTGGCGGGGTCGGGTGGGGACTATAGAATGCAAGTATAGATACACCACAGAAAAGCCAAGGAGAGACTGTTGCCACCTGCCCTGGGGCACATACAGGTTAGACATATTTTGATGGCCTTTTATTTCGTGCTAGTGAAGAGACCATACAGGATGAGCCAGCTGCCCAGATCCAGCTGGGCTTTCCCCCCTGCCCCCTCAAGGAGGGTGGTACCCAGGATTAAACTCAGGGGCGCTCAACCACTGAGCCACATGCCCACCCCTATTTTTTTGTATTTTATTTAGGGGTCTCACCATTGCTGAGGATGGCTTTGAACTCGCGATCCCCCGTCTGAGCCTCCCGAGCTGCTGGGCTTACAGGTGTGCACCACCATGCTTGGCTTGGCTCTTTTGTTGATGAACAGATGTTTATTAGCCTCTCCCTGTCTTTGTTTTCTTGACTACAAATGGGCTAATGATAGTACTTTGAGTCACTGAGATGATTTAGTATGTCACAGGTCTTGTTACAGTAGCTGCTGGCAGGTTGTAAGTAAGTAGCAGCTGCTGCCGCTGTTGCTATTAAAGGTATCCAGGATGCCTCTTCCACTCTGGCTGGGCCTCTGTTCAGGCTGTACTCTCATTTGCCAAGCCCTCCTATGCAGAGACTCATGGCCTTCAACACCCAAAGAAGGCTCCTCCTCAGGGAGAGCAGTCCCCCATGACAGGTTCTTCTTTCTGCGTTGTTCAGGGCTGTGGAAGGGCAGGCAGGGCAGAGCTGGACTGTGGGATCCCTGCAGCTGGTTTAAAATTCCAGCTTTGCCAGGCACACCTGTAATCCCCGGCTACTTGGATGGCTGAAGCAGGAGGACTGCAAGTTGGAGGCCAGCTAGGCAACTCAGCCAGAGCCTGTCTTGAAATAAAGAGCTAGGGATGTAGCATGAGCGCAGCCCTGAGTTCAGTCCCAGGTACTGCCTAAGCAACTAGATAATCCCAGCTCTGCCATGTTCCTTGGCTAAACTGCTTCCCACATCCAAGCCTATTATTCCTCTGTGAATAACGGCATTGCCTGCCTTTAAGGGACTGTGAGCTTGAGTGAGGTCACGCACAGGAGATACTTTGGCTTGGCCCATAGCAAACCTCGGAAAACGGGAGCCCGGGGGACTCTGGTGAAATTTCAGTTTTGCTTCTTGCACGTCCTTTGATTATGTCACAGGTTGGTGTTGACTCCTCACTGAGATGCTTGCTCCTTGCAGTCAAGGTTCCTTGGTTGTTTTTGGACCTTCTCTCTGCTCACTAGAACTGTGGCATAGACTTCAGGATCTTTTTTCCCCCAGAGCTCTCTGCACCTTCATTTTACCACACTCTTGTTTGTTGTGTTGTGTTGTTTTGGTTTGGTTGGTTGGTTATTTTGTTGGGTTTTTTTTCCCCCAGTACTGGAATTGAACCCAGGGGTCCTCTACCACTGAGCAACATCCCCAGCCCATTTTTTTAATTTATTTTTTTCATTTTGAGACAGAGTCTTACCAAGTTGCTAAGGTTGGCCTCAAACCTGTGATCCTCCTGCCTCAGCCTCCTAAATTGCTGGGATTACAGGTCTGCACCACCACGCCTGGCTCATTTTACCTCACTCTTTAAATAGTACTTTGTGAGTTTTTTCTCTGCCTGGCTGCAGAAAACCAGAGCCCTTAGCAGGCCTCAGCAGTGAAGACACTGCTTCAGCAATGAGTTCAGTGAGTACAAACTGTGCACCTCACGCTATGTGCCATGTGCGTTCAAGATGTTGGGTATTCACTGTTGGACAAAACAGACAGAAGTCCTTGTCACTGGGCATAGTGGTGCATGCTTGTAACTTAGCAGCTCAGGAGGCTTAGGAAGGAGGATTGCAAGTTCAAGGATGGCCTCAGCAACTTGGTGAGGCTGTAAACAACTTAGTGGGAGACTCTATCTCAAGATAAAAAGGGCTGAAGATGTAGCTCAGTGGTAAAGTGCCCCTGGGTTCAGTTTCCAGTACCTGCCCCCAAAATCTTGGTGTTTAGTGCCCAGAAGGCAAAAAATGAAGCATCACCCAGGGATGTAAAGTGTCTAAGAAGGCATTCACATTTTAGATAACCAGTGAAGGTCAAGGTCGAGGAGGGTTCCTTTGGAGGAGGAACTGGGGAAGGTGAGAAGGGAGCCACACCCTTTCCTGGAAGTGCAAGAGTCCTGGGGCTGGAGCACTTCTGGCAAAGCTGTGGGTTCCACTCTGGGTAAAATAGAAGCCATTGGAGGGTTTTGAGTGAAGGGCCAGGATCTGGCCTCTTACAAAATAACCTTTCCTCCGTGCAAGCAGTCCTGGGCCTTCAGGACCCAGCGCTCTACCTCTAGCTGCCTTTCTGCTCTCTGCTGCTTCTCCTTTTAGAGGAGGAACAGAGGTCCTGGTGCCCCACATTACAGCTCGTATGGGAGTGGCCCACCTAGGCTGGAGCCCACACTGGGAGAATACAGGACAGTGAGTAAGAGGGTCACTTCTAGTCTTTTCTTCAGGCTGACCTCATCTCCCTTCATGCAGAATTCCTTATCACTTGTCAAGCGGTGGCTTGCTTCCGTGTCATTGTTCATCACTTCCTACTGCCTGAAACATGCCCCCCAACAGATCCCCACTCTTTCTGATGCCTTTTACTCTAGACAGGCCTCTACTGTAGCATATTTCCTCTTTGAAGTAGGGTTATTTGTTAATCTCTCACCTCTTTATAAGAAAAGATATGAAAGAGCTTACCCCACCCCCTTTTCTCTCTACCATGTGAAGGTACAGCAAGAATGTGACCATCTACAAACCAGAAAGAAGGCCCTCACCAGAAACTAAACTGGCAAGTTCCATGACCTTGGTCTTCAGCCTCCAGAACTCTGAGAACATAAATGTCTGTTGTTTAGGCCCCCACCCCAGCCCTATTATCTTGTTAGGGTGGGCCCAAGTAACTCAGACCAAGGGCAAGGCATTGCAGGCATCAGAATGTCGAGATCCTGAAGGCAGAGGCAGGCTTTTCTTCAATCATGTGTCCCCATGGGCCTCAGTCGAGGACCTTTGTGCCCACATGACCAGAACAGAGAATTGGGTCAGTAGAAATGGGAATTGAAGCAGCCCAGTCAGAAGGACTGGACAAGTGGATGAAGGAGTACCACTTGAGAACCTGGCTGGAAAGGATAAGCTGCCCTTTTGTGTAGCCTGGCTCTCAAGTGCTGCACTGGTTTGAAATGTAAGATGGCTTAGGGAGCAGACAATTGAACCTCATTTTTTCAGACAGAGATGGTGCAAGATCTTGTGATTTCACTGCAGTTCAGGTTCTTTCACTTCTGGCTGGAATCCTTCAGCTATTTAAATTTGGTGGCCTCTCAACCGTTTAAAACAAAAGAACTGACACTACTTATCTTTTCACATCAGCTACAATTTGGTTGAAACAAGACCTTTCTCATTTGTCTTGTCATCCAAAACTTGATAACTGGAACTGCAATCAGTGTTTGTGCTTAGTGATCAATTTCGTGTGTTTCAAAAGCCAAAACAGTGAACGCTTTCTTCTGCGTGGATGTCAGGAGTCAGCACTTGGACAGCAGGAGAGTGGCTTTGTAGACGCCCACTCCAGAAGGAGGTGTTCTCCTGGGCTGGGCTCTCCACGGAGCCCTGGAAGGCAGTGAAGGGCCCTGGCTCTGGGTGAATTTACGGTTCTTCTGAGCCTCAGACAGTCTTCAGCACACTGCTGACAAGTGGGACTTGAAAAACAGGTTGTGCATTTATCGGTAATGTTAATAAATATCACTGAGACTACCTGAAGAAATGTAAGGTGGAAATTCTTAGCCTGGACGGAACTAACCCCATCCCCAACCATCCTGGCACAGCCTCTGCTGCTCCTGGCTGGGGAGGCGGGAGGAGAGGGGAGTGGCCTGCACGTCCTGGAGAGGAGCAGTCAGCCTCGTTTGAAAAGATTAAAATGGGCAGAGAGGAGCATCAGATGGCATGGATGTGGTAGTGGCTATTTCAGTAACAAGAATGACGAGGATAATGAACGTTTAGGAGGACCCAGCCCAAGATCTTTATAAGCTTTATCTTATCCCCCCGTGAGGAGTGGAGCCTCAGAGGAGCTGCTCTCGCCCATGCGCTAGACTCTCCACAGCCTCCTTGCCCGCAGGTGTGTAAAGCTGACAATATCTTTCTAATCTGAACATCACTGTTTGATTTTTCCTGTACTTTGGATAGGGAAGCTTTATCTTCAGAGTAATCTTTGAAGGGAAAGACTTCTTACTCAGCATTTAAATAATAGAAGCAAGATTTCAGGGGAACCCCTCAGATCACTTAAGGGAAAAAATGGTTTTCCTTTTTTTAGAAAATGGAAATTGCTATATTACTTATTGTCATACTGTTCCTCTTGAAAGATACAAAGAAAAAAGGGAAAATGAGCCTTACTGCCACCACTCTGATATAACCTTTATTTCCCAAGAGGAGGAGTAGAGCAAGGTCACCTAGGGCCATCAGCTGGAAGCTCTGGGCCAGAGCCAGGCCAAGTGCCTTACCCTGTTCAACCTTCTGTTTTCCTCTCCACTGAATGGGGAAGATGATAAAAAAAACAATATTTTCATATATGCACATGTTGTCCTAGGCTTTTTGTTTTTGTTTTTTGAGAAGGAGTCTCACTATGTTGCCTAGGCTTCTGGTCTCAGGTGACCCTCCCACCTCAGTCTCCTGAGTAGATGGGACTACAGGTGTCTTTTACTGTGTGCAGCTTATTCTACATTTAACCAGCTGTTTCTAAACATTTGAGAAACACTTGCTTGTAAGTCTCAGCACTTGAATTACAAATGATTTTGAGCCTTTGGGGTGGGGGTGGGGGGGCAGGTACTGGGGGTTGAACCCAGTGGCACTTAACCACTGAGCGACATCGGCACCCTTTTAATTTTTTTTTTGGCACTGGAGATTGAACTCAGGGGCACTCGACCGCTGAGCCACATCCCCAGCCCTATTTTGTGTTTTATGTAGAGACAGGGTCTCACTGAGTTGCTTAGCGCCTCGCCGTTGCTGAGGCTGGCTTTGAACTCGCGATTCTCCTGTCTCAGCCTCCTTAAATTTTTTTTATTTTCAGACAGTCTCGCTAAGTTGTGGAGGCTGGCTTTGAACTTGCAATCCAAGCTCCAGTTTTCTTCTCTACTGAACGGAGATGATGCACATGCCCCCAAGTGGTGTGTACCACTATGCCCAGTGATGCTCAGCTTCTTAACACAGACCTTTTAGCACTACTACTCAAATTGTACTGCTCTCATTTTTTTAAAAAATAGATTTGTGTGATTTGGGGTGTGGCTAGGATGATTTATTCATCTAGATAGGCTTCCTCAGTAGCTTCATCTGTGAGGTTGGGCATAGTGACCACTGTGGCGTGGTGGTAAGGTGTTTGGTGCCAGTGTCAGAACACACTCAGTACTAGCTCCAGATCTGTCATTCTTTCGTTCTTGCAATGAGCATATTCACTGAGCCTCTTCAGCAGGCCAAGGACGGTCAATAGGACATGGTCCCTTCTAGGAGTAGTTTGAAAATGCAAATAGGGTATAGGAGGAGGGAGGGCAGGGCATGTAGCTCAGTGGTACAGCATGTGCCCAGCACCCATGAGACCCTGGGTTCCATTCCCAGTACCAACCCCTACCCCAAACAAAAATGTATAGAAAGAGGGAGATTTCCTGTGCTCAAAAAAGACTGCGAGGAGCCAGGCGCGGTGGCCCAAGCCTGTAATCCCAGCACTCAGGGAGGCTGAGACAGGAGAATCGCCAGTTCAAAGCCAGCTTCAGCAACGGCGAGGCGCTAAGCAACTCAGTGAGACCCTGTCTCTACATAAAACACAAAATAGGGCTGGGGATGTGACTCAGTGGTCAAGTGCACCTGAGTTCAATCTCCAGTACCAAAAAAAAAAAAAGAGAAAAGGGCTGGGATTGTGGCTCAGTGGTAGAGCGCTTGCCTCTCATGCATGAGGCACTGAGTTCGATCCTCAGCACCACATAAAAATAAGTAAATAAAATAAAGGTATTGTGTCCGTCTGCAACTAAAAAATATATATATTTAAAAAAAAAGAAAAGAAAAGACTGCAAGGGGCTGGGAATATACTCAGTGATAGAGTATATGCTTTGCATTTTCAAGCCCCAGCATTAGGAGAAAAGAAAAAGAAAGGAGGGGGGGTGAGAACTTCAAGATAATGGAGTTATTTCCATTGTCCTTAATTTCTTCAATGCAGAAAGGAGATCCTTTCTACCTTGCCTGTGTTCCCGGAAGGGTGATATTGAACATCAGAAGAGAAGTGGATGCATGAAAATGTTTCAGAAATTAAGAAACTTTGCAATTATTCTTGTCTGGGATATGTTAGTCTCATAATTCCAAAGCTGGAGGAATCAACCTCCCACTTGTTTGAAGAGGGCATGCTAGGTGCTGTGTCTCCTTTAATCTTCACAACAGCCCTGTGAGGCTTACATTGTTAAAATGCCACAAAGATTCAA
Organism: Geosciurus inauris; assembly: GCA_004024805.1. Classification (NCBI taxonomy): domain Eukaryota; kingdom Metazoa; phylum Chordata; class Mammalia; order Rodentia; family Sciuridae; genus Geosciurus; species Geosciurus inauris. The sequence goes on from PVHX01006405.1 coordinate 74,094, forward strand.
AAGATTAAAAGTGTCAACCATGGACTGGGGTTGTGGCTCAGTGGCAGAGCTCTTGCTTCGTGCATGTGAGGCACTCACTGCATTTGATCCTCAGCACCACATAAAAATAAATAAAATAAAGACATTGTGTCCATCTAGAACTAAAAAATATTTTTTAAAAAGTGGGGGGGCTGTCAGCCAGGTGCAGTGTAAGGCAGAGCCTATACTCAGCATGCTTGAGGCCCTGGGTTTGAGACCCAACACTGAAAATACAAACAGAAAGATTAAAGGTGATAATGAGGTTGTAAGACAACTTTTGTCTTTCTTCTGATAGATCTGTTAAGAAGTGGCCAGTTTAGCGGTGACCTCCACTGCAGTGAATCCACAGTGGTTTTTTGTTTCTTTTTTCAGTACTGGAGATTGAACCTAGAAGTCCTCTGCCTCTGAGCTACATCTACAGCCCTTTTTAAAAATTTCATTTTGAGACAGGGTCTCACAAAGTTGTCAAGACCAGCCTCGAACTTGTAATCCTCCTGAGAAGCTGGAATTCCTGGTGTGCCACCGTGCCTGGCTTATCTTAACCATTTTTAGGTATACAATTCAGTATATGTTGGATCCTTTTAAAATTATTCATGCCAGGCAAGACCCTCAGCAACTTAGCCTGTCTCAAAATAAAAAATAAAAAAGAACTGGGGATGTTGCTGAGGTAAAGCACCCTGGTTTCAATCCCCAGTACCACAGTCAGTCAGTCAATAAAATCACCATTCATCTTTGGAGGTCATTTCTTCCTAGTCTAGCAATTTGTAGACAGTCCACAGGAGAGGCCACCCCCAGTAGGGGGTTTCCTTAAGTGAGTGGTGCTACTCACCCTTCTTGTCCTCTGTCACCCTGCTCATTGACAGACTGCTTCCTATACATGTGACTTGCATGTAGGGTGGTTCGTTCTAGCCTGGATCTGAGGAAGCCTCGGTCACCAGTCTCTGAACCATCCCTGCTGTCTGGAATAATGGATTGCTGGTTTTGCTCCTGGTTCTAAAGCATTTGCATTTGAGAAGTGGAAGGGCTTGCTTTGTCGGATATCTGTACCAACAGGCATCTCTTCCATTGCTTTCCCACACCCTTCTTTGACCTTTACAGCATTTACTATGCTTAGTTTACTCATATACTGGGGCTCAGGATCACAGGTGTCTCCAGTTTTGTGATGTTTCTGTTTCTGTCCTAGTTGCTCTTATGGGATTCTCTAGAGGGGAAGGTCTTTGTTCTGCCATTTTAAAACTAAGTACAGCTCTTTTAATCAAATGAATTTAGTGTCTGAAAAATGGCCTTTTTAAATGGCTTTACATTTTTGCCTACTGAGAATATCTATTTCCTAACTACCATTTTCTGCTGCTTTTGTGTCATTTAAAGGTAACCTGATCTTAGCCAGGCGTGGTGACGCATGCCTGTAATCCCAGCACTTAGGGAGGCTGAGACAGGAGAATCGCGAGTTCAAAGCCAGCCTCAGCAACGGCGAGGCGCTAAGCAACTCAGTGAGACCCTGTCTCTACATAAAACACAAAATAGGGCTGGGGGTGTGGCTCAGTGGCTGAGTGCCCCTGAGTTCAGTCCCTGGTACCAAAAAAAAAAAAAAAGTAACCTGACCTTGTGAGAGTGTGGCTTGAGGGCTTAGCAAGAGTGGTGTCTTGCGCCTTTCTGCTTCAGTTAGTCCTGGTAGTTTCTGTCTTCATGTGATTTTATTAGCATTTCAGTGAGATCCTTGTTTTCCACTGCCCGTCTTCTTGTATTTATGTAGATTCTCTGCTAAGAATCTTGAAGGAATCACGTCTTCGCCATGACCAGGCAGCTTCAGGCAGTTGTTAGCACAGGAAGCTCTGTGGCAGCAGTAGCTAGTAGGCCCCCAGACCCCTGTGACTTCCTTAGGGTATATAGTGTGGAGAATTTCAGAGGTTTTTATTCTTAAAGAGAAGGATTCCTTTTGGAGAACAAATTAGAAGAAAAATAAGACTTTTTACTATTTATAAAGAAATGAAATCAAAGCCAGGTGCAGCGGGGCACACCTGTAACCAAGCCACTCGGGAGCCTGAGGCAGGAGCATTGCAAGTTTCAGACCAGCTTGGCAATTTATAAGACCCTGTCTCCAAATAAAAAATAAAAATGGCTCAGATATAGTATCCTAGTTGGTAAAGTATTTACCTAACCTGTGCGAGGTCCTAGGTTTGATCACCCATACCACAAAAGAAAAAGAAAAGAAAGTTAATAATAAATGCACACTACTCTTCTAAAAAATTAAAATATAGAGTTGTCAGGAATAAAAATTAAAAAGTTATTTTCTCATACCTCAAGTTATCTGCTGTTAAAGAGTTTGAGTGGTACCCTTCCAGGGATTTATTTATTTATTTTTTGGCATGTGTATTGTTTTTAGTTGTAGATGGGCACGATGCCTTTGTTTTATTTATTTATTTTTATGTGGTGCTGAGGATCAAACTTGGTGCCTCACATGTACTTGGCAAGTGCTCCACCACTGAGCTACAGTCCTGGCCCCAGGGATTTCTTTTTTATGAGTATACATGCAAATATATAGTATGTGCTTGTTCTTACATAAAGAGCAGCGTAAATGTATTGTTCTTTTTTTCACCCAAAAATATACTGTGAACATTTTCCCATAATGGTAAGTATAGATAATCTACTTTTTAAAAATCATCTGCATAAGTGTTTCCTTGGTTTTGTGTTTTGGGGGGGCTTTTTAGTACTAGGAATCAAAACCACTCAACTACATCCTCATCCCTTTATAATGCTGCAGTGCATCTCTGTGTGTGTGTGGATACACACATACATTTGTGTACCAATATTTGTAGAATAAATTCAGAATGAACTAGGTGGATGGAAGGGTATGTGCATTTTTATTTCTTGGAGAATATTGCCAAAATGCTCTCCAGTATGCCACTTCCCTTAGCAGTATGTAAGAGTAGCATTAAAATGGTCATGTGAAGAGTGCATACTGTAGGATCCTAATTGTGCTATATGAAAAAACTTACCTGTGAGCAGGTGTTGTGGCTTAGTGGTAGAGCGCTAGCCTAGCACATATGAGGCACTGAGTTCTATCCTCAGCACCACATAAAAATAAATTGATTATGTCCGTCTAAAACTTAAAAAAAAAAAAATAACTTACCTATGCTATTTATTTATTTATTTATTTATTTAAAAATATTTTTTTAGTTGTAGATGGACACAATGTCTTTATTTTATTGCTTTGTATGTGGTGCTAAGGATCGAACCCAGGGCCTCACGCATGCGAGGCAAGCGCTCTACTGCTGAGCCACAATCCCAGCCCCTTACCTATGCTATTTAGTGGGTATCATTGGGAGGGAGTAGAAACTGGGAGAGGGCACAAAGGACCTTCTAGAATGCTTAAGACCTTCCACATCTTGATCCGTGGGTGCTATTTATGTGGGTGTGATCATGTGAAAATCCATCACCATACACCTGTCTGTAAACTTGTGAATGAGTTATTTTCCAGTGATTTTTTTTTTTTTTTTTTTTTGAGGGACTACTGGGAATTGAACCCAAGGATGCTCTACCACTGAGTGACATCCCCAGCTCTTTTTTATTTGTATTTTGAGACAGGGTCTCACTAGTTTGCCGTGGCTGGCTTTGAACTCGGAGATCCTTCTGCCTCAGCCTCCCAGGGTGCTGGGATTAGAGGCATGTATCACTGCGTCTATTTTATTTTTTTGAGACATGGGTCTTGCTAAGTTGCTGAGGCTGATCTTGATCTTGGGATCCTCCTGCTTTAGCCTCCCAAGTCTCTGGGATCACAGGTGTGCACCATCATGCTCAGCAAATTTTTTTTAAGTACCTAGCCCAACACTTTGATTTCACATTATTTTTATTATTGTTATTAGTAGTGGTGGTGATAGAACCCAGGGGTACTCCACCACTGAGCTACATCACCAGTTTTTTTTTATCTGGGGGTAGAGGGACAGGATCTTGCCAAATTGCCCAGGCTGGCCTTAAATTTGTAATCCTTCTACTTTGGCTTCCCAAGTCACTGAGATTAGAGGCAAGTGCCACCCAACAACTCTTCCATTTTAAAGATAAAACCCCACGGGGGCTGGGATTGTAGCTCAGTGATAGAGCGCTTGCCTCGCATGCGTGGGGCCCTGGGTTCGATCCTCAGCACCACATACAAAGCAATAAAATAAAGACATTGTGTCCATCAACAACTAAAAAATATTAAAAAAAAAGATAAAACCCCACGGTTGAAGGAATTCCTCCGTCTCTCACAGTGTGCAACAGAAGTTTCCCGAGAGGCTGGTGCTGGAAGCCGGAGCCTAGGCCTGCCTTGCCCAGATTGGCCTATGATGCTGTTGGCACTGAAAAGGGCTGTGAATGTGTGACGGTGTCCCTCGCCTTGGGGCCCTGGAAGAGGAGTGGAGTGTCTGGGAGCCAGCTGATGTGTCGAGTGGACTTTCTGGGTGTGGAGCTTGAGCTGTTACTTTAGGGGAAGAACTCCCAGCACGAGTTCTCACACCCCAGCGACAGACAGATTGGAAGGCTCATTGCAGAGGCCCAGGTCTGCTACCTCGGCCTGCCTCTCATTCATGAGTTCTCTTACATTATCCTTCTTTCCGCATCCTAAATCTCCACTATTCTGCTGCTTCTACCTATTTCAGGCCAGTGTGGTTTTTGTTTTTTGGTTTTGGTACTGGAGATTGAACCCAGGGGCACTCGACCCCAGAGCCACATCCCCAGCCCTATTTTGTGTTTTATGTAGAGACAGGGTCTCACTGAGTTGCTTAGCGCCTCGCCATTGCTGAGGCTGGCTTCGAGATTCTCCTGTCTCAGCCTCCCTAAGTGCTGGGATTACAGGCTTGGGCCACCGCGCCCGGCTTATGTATTTATCTTGATAGTAACTTTTTTTTTTTTTTTGGTACTGGAGATTGAACTCAGTGGCACTCGACCACTGAGCCACATCCCCAGCCCTGTTTTGTGTTTATGTAGAGACAGGGTCTCACTGAGTTGCTTAGTGCCTCGCTGTTGCTGAGGCTGGTTTTGAACTCGCGATTCTCCTGTCTCAGCCTCCCTAAGTGCTAGGATTACAGGCTTGCGCCACCACGCCCGGCTTTGATAGTAACTTTTGATATCCTTCCTTTAGATTTTGTCACACTCATTTTATCAAACATTAAATCTTTAAAATTGAGTGTTTTCTGTTTTTTTTATTTTTGTTCTGATTTTTTTTCAGTGCTGACAATTGAACCCAAGATGCTTTAACACTAAGTTGCAGAGGCTGTTCTTTTTTTTTTCCGCCCCCCTGGTACTTGGAATTGAACCCAGGGGCACTTAACCACTGAGCCACATCCTCCCCAGACCTTTTTTTTATTTTACCTAGAGACAGGGCCTCACTACGTTGCTGAGGCTGGTTTTGAACTTGCAATCCTCCTGCCTCAGCATCCCAAGCTGCTGGTATTACAAGCGTGCATTACGCGCCCAGGGAGGCTGTCCTTGAAACTGTGATCCTCCTGCCTCAGCTTCCTGAATCTATTAGATTATAGGGGTGCACCACCATGGCCAGCCAGAGGCTTTTCGAACATTTTACTTGTTTTATTGACTTCACTTTCTTGTTTTTATACCAAAATCATGTTTTCCTAAACTCTGAAGAACTCAATCCAGCAAAGAATCTGGTCAAGACCAAATCAGTAAGTGGGTATTACTTAGAAACTTTCTGTCTTTCTAACCCCCTGCACCCTGTTTCATTTATACATCCAATCTCAAAGTGGATCTCAGGGACTTTTCAACTTGCCCTATGTGATATCTTTGTTGGCTCTCTTAAAGATTTTTTGGTTGTTGTTGTTTTGTTTGTTTTGGTTTATTTATTTGTACGATGCTGGGATTGAAACAGAACATTGCATATGCTATGCAAACTCTACCACTGAGCCACCTCCCCAACCCTTTTTCGTTTTCCCTAAGTTTCTCAGGCTGTCCTTCAGCTTATTATCTTCTGTCAAATCCTGAGTAGCTGGGATTACATGTGTGTGCCACTTTGCCTAGCTCTTTTTTTTTTTTTTTCTTAATATCACTTTTTTGTTTTGGTTTTTTTTTTTTTTATGTGGTGATGTGGATTGAACTCAGGGCCTCATGCATGCTAGGCAGGTGCTTTACCACTGAGCTATCTCCTCAGCCCTGCCTAGCTTGAGAAAATTACTAGCTCATGGTAGTAAGTTTGCCCTGTGTCTGAGACTGCAGGCCACTTCTTGGTGTCCTAGAAGTCAAGAAGAAAGAAGTGTCTGGTGTGGAGGCTGACCTGAGAGAGAATGGGTGAGAGAGTTGACCAGGCGCGGAGGTGGGGGCAGTGTGGCTAGCTGCTTTGCTCTCAAGTTCCTTGAAGGTAGGCCTCCAGCATCTGGTCTTGGACAGAGATTTTCAGAGTTTTCTTTGGATCCCTAGGATTCTAAGTGGGGCCTGCACTCTTCAATTTCAGTTTAAGATTTTGTTTGGAAAAAGGATTTTGTTGTGCTAAGAAAGGGAAAACTTGTCAACCATCGCTGTCATCAGTGAGAAATTAGGTTTTAAAGGTTTTCATCCCAAGCCTGGCGCAGTGGCGCAAGCCTGTAATCCCAGCACTTAGGGAGGCTGAGACAGGAGAATCGCGAGTTCAAAGCCAGCCTCAGCAACGGCGAGGCACCAAGCAACTCAGTGAGACCCTGTCTCTACATAAAACACAAAATAGGGCTGGGGGTGTGGCTCAGTGGTCGAGTGTCTCTGAGTTCAATCTCCAGTACCAAAAAAAAAAAGATTTTCATCCCAGAGAATTGGTGACCTATGTTAGAGACCCCAGGCCTTCCCTGTTACCTTCCTCGGCATTCCACCCAGTCCATCACTTATCCATCGCTTCTGGTGTTGACCACCTCCAGGAATCTTAATGCCGGCCCCTGCTGCTGCATTTAGTTTCACTCTCTTCTTGGTTTACAGTCTTAGCCTCTTGTAATTCGTCTTTCTGTTTCTAGTCTTGTATCCTTATAGTCCCTTATCCACACTGTTGCAAATAGCTTTCTAAAATAAATGAGGTTCACATCACTTTGCCCTGTTCACAATTCTTTGGTGGCTCTCCATCTCTCCAGGACAAAGGTGAATGCTGTTATGGTAGATCTGGTTCCTGTTCCTCATCTACACTTGCCTCGTGCAATTTCCTTCATCTACCCTAAACTTTAGGCTAAGATCTGAACTACACAGTTTCTTAAGCTTCCATCACATTTCTTACTTGATGAGACCTTGTTTGCTGTTCCATCTTCCCAAAGTCCTCCTTTGACCTCTCCTCTGAGCCAGGGCCCCTACCTCGTGGTCTGTCATGCCCTGTGCCTTTCTCTGTGTGCACTGGACTCCAATTGTCTGTCTGCCTCAATGGACCCTAAGTTCCTTGAGGGAAGGGACTGGATCTTCATCATTGTCCCCTCCAAACTAAGTAAACAAGGCTCTCGTAAATGATTATGAATGACTTAATGGTATAGAAACACTCAAAAGAGCTTATCCCTCAAAAGCTCCATTCAGCAGTGGAAATGTGAAGACATGTATATAGAAAAGGAGAAGGAAGAAGATGTGTATAATGCTAAAGTCTTGAGCAGAGTTGCAACATCTGGGTGAGAACAAATGCCCTTTGTGTTTGGTGTGGGGGTAGAGGGTGTATTGCTAACAAGGAGCATGTGTGAGACTTCTAGGTAGGATGTCTAAATAGATGGGCTTGGGAGGAGGGAGCCGTGGGTCAGTAGAACAGGAGAGAGTGCAGAGATCAGCCTGGCAGGGCTGAAGGGAAACTTGGTGTCCCTGGGGTGGAGGCTGGCCATGAAGATTCCAAGGTGTCTTCCCCAAGTTTGAAAAAGATACGGAGAGAGAATTATTCATAGTACCCCAAAGTGGCAGCAGTTCACATATCAAACTGATAAGTGGCCAATAAAATGTAGTATATCCATACAGAATAGTATTATTCAGCCATGGATAGGAATGAAATAGAACCTTGAAAATATTATGATACATGAAATAAAGCAGTTACTAAGACCACATATTGTATGATCCCATTTATTTGTTTGTGGTATCAGGGATTGAAGCCTGGGGCACTTACCATTGGGCCACATCCTCAGCCCCCCCACCTCCCAGACCCCACTTTTTGTTTTTTTGTTTGGTTGTTTTGTTTTTGTTTTGAGGCAGGATCTCGCTAAATTGGTGAGCCTTGCCTTGAACTTGCAATCTTCCTGCCAGACTTCTGAGTTGCTAGGATTACAGGCATGCTATATGATCCCATTTAAATAAAATGTTCAGAATAGGTAAAGCCGTAAATTCAGAAGGTAAATTAGTGGTTGCCAGGAGCTGCAAGAAGGGAGGAATTTGGAGTGACTGCTCATGTGTACAGTTTCTTTGTGGGTTGATGGAAGTTTTGGAAAATAAGTTGGGATGGTTATATACTTTGTGAATATGTTTTTAAAAACCATTGAATTCTATACTCTTTTTGAGTTGTGTATATGTGAATTTTATCTCAATAAAACTATTGTACTGCTGGGCACATTGGCGCATGCCTGGAATCCCAGCACTTGGGGAGGCTGAGACAGGAGAATCGCGAGTTCAAAGCCAGCCTCAGCAATGGCGAGGCGCTAAGCAACTCAGTGAGACCCTGTCTCTACATAAAACACAAAATAGGGCTGAGGATGTGGCTCAGTGGTCGAGTGCCCCTGAGTTCAATCCCCAGTACCAAAAAAAAACACAAAAAACAAAAAAACAGCTTTGTACAATAATAATAGTAAATGGAAGATTGGCAAATAGATGTTTCATTCCAAGTTTGGTCAGCATTTTACTGGGTCCACAGTGGCCTGTATTAATTCAGGTGGTTTCTTAGAGAAGGACTTCTCATCGCCTGGCGATCCTCTCTCCGCACTCTAGGACTGCTCGAGGCATTGTTTGGCTCTCAGGGGAGGCAGGCAGTGTTGGAGTCTCGGTGATATCTGCATTAGGTTCGTGAGAGCAGCAGCACACAGGCCATCGGAGAGTACTTGGCTTCCTTCAGACTGCTAGGCATGTTGTCACCTGGGGTGTGAGCAGCCTGAGGAAAGCAGTGCCCTCTCTAGCCCTAGGGAGAGCTCCCTGTGCCACAGTCCCCTCTCCCCCTCTAAGCGTCCTGGTCTGGATTTTCCTTTGCTCTTCTGTTGCCCTCTTCACTTTCAGGAATCCTTTCCTGAATACCCACCCTCCTGCCTACAGAATGCAAGGCACAGTGTCATCCCTGAGAGAAGCGGTAGCGCAGTGGGTACTGTCATGGCCTGACTTCTATGCGATGGCCCTGCCCCTTTGCCGCGCCACTCCCTGTGCCAGGCTGTGAGGGACTCAGGCAAGCACTATTCCATCACCTGCTACCGCTCTGCCCAGTCGTCTGTTGAAGGAATAGTGGCTGTTTCTTCCTGTGCACTAATTAGCTACATTAGGACAAATAAAGAGCTAAAAGCACAAGATGCACAATGAATTCTTGGGGATTGATTTCTTGGAGATCTCTAATTGGCTGTAGTGTCCTGGCACCTTTCTTTTTCCTCACCTAGATGAACGCTCTTT